>JAWQFJ010002968.1:0-28471 GCA_034096865.1 Theodoxus fluviatilis | reverse complement strand
AACGCAAATGTAAATGTGCCAGTGACATAATCAGCACATCAATCTGAGTCATCTGAATCACAGTTTTGACAGATGTAACTGGGTTTTTTCTGTGTGCATTCTTCATGAGACCAATTCTTGCACCTCACACACTGAACCCATTTCTCGTTTGGCATGCTGTTTGAATAGGGTTCACAACAAACCAAACAAAAATCCTCCTCAGAGTATGTGGAAACAGAGTCAGACTTTTTGTAGCTTGATGTTTTTCTCGACTTTTTGTTCCCTTTCTGTTTCTGCAGTGTATTTCTACCTCCTGTTCTAATAGGTGCACGGTTTCTGTTAGTTTTTTCTTCCCGGCTCAGCTTGTTCTTTTCTGGGGTGTTGGTTAAAACTGCTGTCTGTCTACGTGAGGTCTTCCTCTGGTAGTTTCGAACCATTCTGGAAAAAATAAATGTCTAAATTTATTTAAGTTGATTTACGAGGAAAAAAATACAAAAGATCTAGACAGAATCCTCATTAAACAAAAATACCACATAGAGGCAGACACAGCTCCATGCAGCACGCATACTTAAACATGCATGCGCACACGCACACGCGCGCACACACACACACACACACACACTCACTTTTTCCTCCTTATTTTCTTCAATTTGTAGCGAATAGAAAAATGGGGTTGGTCGTAACACAGGTGGGGCTGGTTGTAACATGTTACAACTAGCCCCTTCTGGTGTGTTACAACTAGCCCCATCCCACTGTTGATCACCGGCCCTAACCCAGCAGCCAACACAGAAAACGAGAAGCAGATTTTGATGGTATGATAACATTGATAAAGCAACAAGCTTTCTTGAACCGTTTCTGTCAGTATTCTAAGCATTAGTGATTTAGAGATACATGATACTCTTTACAAATTGCAAAAAGTTACTCACATGCCTGAATTTCGAACTTTTTGTTCCCATTCTCACATGCGTCGATTCCATTCCGCCATTTTTTCTTGGGAAATGGAGAATGAGTAAAGGGAACAACTGTCTCAGATCTAATTTTCATTATTATCGAAGAATGCAAGCTTGTTTATCAACGTATACACCCCTGTGGAATATCTTTAGGAAATGCAAAGCAATACATACCTGTCAAGAAGGTGATTTGCGGCCAGAAAGTCATTCGATCAAGTGAATTCAGTTGCCGCATGAGAGAAGCGTCGACCTGCGTCGAGTATAATCTTTAGGTCGACGCAGGTCGACGCTTCTCTCATGCGGCAACTGAATTCACTTGATCGAATGACTTTCTGGCCGCAAATCACCTTCTTGACAGGTATGTATTGCTTTGCATTTCCTAAAGATATTCCACAGGGGTGTATACGTTGATAAACAAGCTTGCATTCTTCGATAATAATGAAAATTAGATCGTTCCATCAACACCATGTAGATTTAATAGGCCTATGTGCGCGTTCGATTTCACAACGCCTGCTTCAAAAAACAAAGCCAAAACACCCCCATTATTGCAGCAAATCATTTTATTACACATTACACTGTAAATTTATTCACACACATGATCGGAACGCATCAGAAACGCGTCGAGAAACAAGCAATTTTACATGTCGGTAAGCGGTCTGATTACTTCCATTGATTCACCCATGTAACCTTCCGCTTGGGGCGCTGCGTTTCCCAGCGTCTTGTAACTTTATATAGCAAAGGCTCGTTATGACCGGTCTTTGTAAGAATAGTCTTTGCTCGAGTGTTGACGGAAAATGAAAGTGTTGAGTCCGCGAACATCGACAAGGTTGACAGTGTGAAAAACAAATGGAAAGCGCAATGGCTGTCGGAGAGAGTTGTAGTGAAATACAAGGGCAAGGAGAGATCCCAGTTGATCGGCGATTCCATCGCAAAAATCGACGTGCCTGGAGAAGCCATTTGCAAGTGGTGCGAGAAAGGAATCATCAATTACGGGACAAATGGAAAGTCTGCGTTGGTAAAGCATCTCACCACCAACAAACACGCACTGAAATTGGATTTGCATCGAACAACGCCGCCTGTGGACCCAAAGATTCGGCAGCCACTGGAACTCCCTGGAGATCAACCCGTGTTGTACCTCATCATGCTACGGTTCCAGTTGATGGCCGAAGTCGTAGACCATCCCACATTGCTTTTGCTCGGAAATCATGGAGCCGCAAGGTAGCCTCTTCTTCTAAAAAGAAGCTGCAGACTCCCACACCCTCCACATCAGCTGTGGTCAGTGCTTCGAGACGGGAAACTGTACCTCCAGTCACTGCTAATGGTGTGTCTTCGGGGTTTTGTATTCCCAAGATGGCCTCTTCTTCCGCCATGAAGGTGGTGCAGACCCCCACCAACAAAAGATCGTCATCTGTGCCCGTGAGTGAAGCTAATGTGGTGCCGGCCCCAGCAAAGAAAAGGCAGGTTTCCAGTGGTGACCTGAGGGATTTCTTCAGCAAACTTCCCAGAGTGTCAATGAAATGAAGAATAAACAGTCACAAAATGAACAGACTTTTCTATGTACAATTTATTTGTATTTGCACACCCAAAACACAACTATTGATGGCAGAGATCAATCTAAAACAGACATGTGATTTTGGGTGAGTACTTTAAAAAAATACTTTTTTTGGTACTGTAGCTGTTTCAGTGAACAGCCTAGACAGTTAATTTTCCTGCTCAGATTGCACCATTTGGCTTTCCCTTTTAAACAAATTTTCCGGCGGGGCATGCCCCCGGACCCCCCTTGCTTGGCGCTTGGCGCCATCGGTTCGGCGCTTCGCGCCTTCAGTTTCAGTATTTTTCCCAATTCCCTTGTCCCATGTCTGCATCTTGCCTTCAGTTACCTCTTCATGTGTGTGTAGAATGTGTGGATTTTTGTGATGACTCCATATCCAATTTTGTAAAAGCTTAAAAAATCATTTAAATTTTTTTACTAGAAAATTGCTTATGTAAACTCAATTTTCCAGAGATCAGTGCATATTTCTGCCACATGAGTTATAAACTTGATCGAGACTAGCATAGACAATGAATTGTATTCAGCAAACAAGAGAGAGAAAGGATAAAAAGCATGATAAAGAAATGTTACACACTGCATTCCACAAAGAAAAAATAGCCACTCACATGTAGCTTTCGCAGTACTCTTTTTTGACTCACATGCGAAGCAAAAGTGAGTCTATGTACTGAGCCGTGTCGTCCGTCCGTCCGTCCGGGCGTCCGTCCGTCCGGGCGTCCGTCCGGGCGTAAAAAACTTAAACGTTGGATTTTTCTCGGAGACTATTAAGTCTATCAACACCAAATGTGGCATGATGGTGTATGATGACAAGGCCTCAAAAAACATACATAGTGACTTGACCTTGCTTCAAGGTCAAGGTCACAGGAGCCATAAATGTGGTCTCAAAAAGTCATTTTTCACATTTTCCCAATTTTCTCCCACGTTATTGAGAATGGCGACCTTAGCTACAAGTGGTATATAGGTCAAAGCAAGCCCTATCTTTTGATACCAGTTTGGTTGACCTTGCTTCAAGGTCAAGGTCACAGGAGCTCTTCAAAGTTGGATTGTATACATATTTTGAAGTGACCTTGACCCTGAACTATGGAAGATAACTGTTTCAAACTTAATAATTATGTGGGGCACATGTTATACTTTCATCATGAGACACATTTGGTCACATATCATCAAGGTCAAGGTCACTTTGACCCTTATGAAATGTGACCAAAATGGGGTAGTGAACCACTAAAAGTGACCATATCTCATGGTAGAATTAGAAAGTGCCAATAAGCACCATTGTGCTTCCTATGTCTTGAATTAACAGCTTTGTGCTGCATGACCTTGGATGTATTTTGGTAGGGAAAATGTGTAAAGCATTTCTTTGTGTATGATGTCATTGGTAGGTTTAGTTGTTTGACCTTGACCTTGAAGGTCACCTGAAGGTCAAGGTCATATAAAGGTCAAGGTCAAGCATGTGAGTTGTATGGGCTTTGCCCTTCTTGTTTCTCCATTGGCGCCAAGGCTGCTTGAGTAGATTTCAGCAGCAATAAACAGGGATACCATGTTCTCTGCTGCAAAACCTTTTGCTGTCTTGATTATGTGCAGAGATACTATAGCTCTAAAATCAACACAGATATGTGCCATTTTCATAACTTTGGGGTGACTTATTTGATTGATGTTTGACATTTTTCTTTTACTTTTCAGTGGGGATAAGGCTGCAGGCTCCCTCGGGATGGAGGGAGTATGTGAAGCAGTATAAGGAGCTCATAGACGCAGAGGTGGCTGACACTCCCTCCAGATCAGAAGATTCCCTCGATGAAATACTTCATCATGAGGAGGACAAGGAAAACTTTTTCTCCGATGATGAAGGCAAGCGGCCCTATCTTGTTGGCTAGTCATTGTCAGTCATGAGATGAGATGAAACTTTCCTCTATATATGTGTGTGTGTGTGTGTGTGTGTGCGCGCGCGCGCGCCCGCATGCGCATGTGTGTGTGTGTGTGAGATGGACAGAAGGACAGACAGAGCAAGAGTGACTTTCAGTTAATCATATCTCTGTTGGATTCAACAGCTTTGTGTGCATAGAGTTTTGAGGTGATTATCTTAATGCAAGAAGTTTGTATTGTCACAATGACCATGGGATTTTCTCAGGGATGTTGAGGTGATGATTTTGGTGCTACAGAATCCTATTCCTAGGGAGAAGACATCTGCAGAGTTGCCTTGTGTGTCATTGAGCCCTGGTTATTAAAAAAATGTTGTGTTTATATGGCCCAAGTCTTTTGGAGTTTCATAGTGAACTCAAAACCCTAATCTCTGCTCCGTTTTAGTGCTTTGTAATATGTTGAGCCTCCAGTGTGTTGCATTATCTGGCAATTTCCCCCCAAACCTATTTAGTATTTTTACATTATGTTATAAATGCCAACCGGCCTCTGTGTTTTAAATATGTGCTTTGAAGTCAGATTAAGGCACTGTGACTTGTACTGTGAGCAACTCAGAATGTGATTGACTTGATGATCCGTGTTTTTATCCATGTATGATTATGAGATGCCTCATCAACAAGTGAAAGTCTTGTTGTAAGCTGTTGGTACCAACCACCCACCCCCACCCCCCACTCCCTCCCCACTCCCACCCCTACCTCCATCCTCACCCCCCACTCCCATCCCCCCACTCCCATCCCCCACTCCCATCCCCACCTCCATCCTCACCCCCCACTCCCATCCCCCCACTCCCATCCCCCACTCCCACCTCCATCCCCACCCCCCACTCCCATCCCCCACTCCCACCCCCCACCCCACTCCCACCCCCCACTCCCACCCCCCACCCCCCACTCCCACCCCCCACTCCCCACTCCCCACTCCCACCCCCCACTCCCCACTCACGCCCCCCACTCCCACCCCCTTCCCCCACTCCCACCCCCTTCCCCCACTCCCATCCCCCCCCCCCCCCACTCCCACCCCCACTCCCACCCCCCACCCCCCAACCCCCACTCCCATCCCCCCACTCCCACCCCTATCACCCACTCCCACCCCCATCACCCACTCTCACCCCCATCACCCACTCACACCCCCACCCCCACTCACACCCCCACCCCCCAATCCCACCCCCCATTCCCACCCCCAGCCGCATTCCCCTCTCACACCCCCATCCCCTACTCCCACTCCCACTCCCACCCCCACCTTCCACTCCCACCCCCCACCCCCATCTCCTGTGTAAATGGAAGACTGGTTGGCCTTCAACGGCAGTCTCATCTTCTGTAGGCATGGTAGTTCTTGTTGGAAGAGAGTGGATATGTGGAGTCACAATCCCTATGTGCTGGAGAAACATGCCAGTCCTGGTGTGCAGCGTACTGTAGTACTTTTTCTAGGGAGGTTGGCTCAAGAATCGTCTCATTCTGAAGATGGTGTGTGACGACAAGTTTAACGTGCAGAGCCGAAGCCCTGCATGGGACAGACAGGAAAAATGTAAGACCACTAATTCTGAAGGTGGTGTGTGATGACAAGATATGATTAATTGAGAGTTTAAGTCCTGCATGCAACCACTGGGAAAAAAATAATTGTAAGCATTCTTCGTCAGCCTGGACCCCAAGCTCATGTACACTTTGGGGGTCTCTTCCTGGGTCTCTGTCCTGGAGCACAAGCACTTTATGGTCACTCACAGGGAGTTTTTGGCCGTTTCCAAGCTTCTCTAGCACAAGGCTGCCAGTGAGGACAGAATGGAATGAAGTTCCTATTTATAAACTGGCAGGCTGCCTTGCTTCAAACCTCAAACCCATGGCTCATGGTGCAGTGTGTGATTACATGTCATGCCATTTCGGGCCATCTGGGCTGTTTGAAAGATGGACTGCTGTGACCGTGACTCTCATGTGACAACTCCACTTACTGGCTGAAGACTGAATGATTACTGAAGAGATGTGGAGTTTCAATGTAAATCTACTTGCTCGTGCATGTTTCTGTGTTTCGCATTAGTTGCTCTGTTTATAGAATGGAGTATTTTCTTCTGTGAATTTTTTTTATAACTTTGAATTTGATGCTGTGGAAGCATTTATATGTATGCTATGTGTATTTAGTCAATATGCATTTTGTCTTCTGTAGTACAGAAGATGTTGATGGGCATCATTACTTCTGGTTATTGGCAAAGATAATGCATTATCTTTGAAGGAAATGTTTTATCTCTCTTTGTTGCTGGCACTGCCTTGTACCCCAGGTCTGTTGAGGGGCATGCCAGAAATTGTAATACCTGGGAACTGATCAGCAGGTGCTACTGCTAGTGAGGCTTTAGCAGTAATTGGAAGAGTTTTATTTTGTGCCTTTGTTGTTGTTGTCAGGCTTGGACATGGTGCACACCAGGTGTGCATTTGGAGATTTTGCTTGAATGTAACCGTGTAATTCAGTTGGTAAGGCGGATTGTGCCTCACAACCAATAAATCATTTGACTTGTTTCTTTTTCTTTTTTTGATGTGTTTATTTCTCTTATCCTTGTCATGTGTAATTTCTTTTTGACTCGCATGTGAAGCAAAAGTGAGTCTATGTACCGGGCGTCCTGTCGTCCGTAAAAAACTTTAACGTTGGATTTTTCTCGGAGACTATTAAGTCTATCAACACCCAATTTGGCATGATGGTGTATGATGACAAGGCGTCAAAAAACATACATAGTGACTTGACCTTGCTTCAAGGTCAAGGTCGCAGGGGTCATAAATGTTGTCTAAAAAACAGCCACTTTTCACATCCTCTCAGCATGTGAGTCGTGTGGACTTTGCCCAACTTGTTTCTTTAGCTATCTGGAGCTGTGTCAACTTTGGACATGACTTATTATAGAAAAGAAAGGGGAAAGTGATGTTTGTGTGGTGGTTCTAAGTTGATGCTGGCCATTTTCCCCTTGCTGGTTGGGAGTAAGAATAGATCCTCTATGTTCCCCTTCAGGGTTCCTAAACGGTGAATTACCGGAGAAGTCAAGACTTGGCTTGCTCTTCCTTGAACCATTGCTAGTGATTGTCATGGCAAATAGCTTTACGCATGTGTGCAGTTCAAGCATCCGTCAATGGGTGAAAAAGTTGCAATATGAAAAAGAGCATCTTTTCCGTTTAGTTTTAATTTTTCATAGCCTTCAAAGGCTTATAGGCCATACAACTGTGTTCTTTCATTTATTGCCTGCCATCACTGAGAGAGAAGAGTGGCATCTCCCTTGATTTGATTGATTCCCTGGCCACTGTGCTGGAGAAGCTTTCAGTCCAAGACGGCACTGAAACTTGCACTCGGGATCATGGAGTTGGAAACTGCAGGCAATGAGCCACCGATTCCGAGAGTCAATATCTTTTTCAGTTGTCCTCTAATTCTTCTTGAGCATTGCATGATGTATTGATGCAAAGTTTGAAGACTGGAATCCAAACAATTCTGCAGTCTTATCAATATTTTTGGGGGGTAGAGGGATAGGTGGTGACCAGCCAGTCCAATGTATTCTTTTGCGATCTTATGTGTGGCACGGAAAAGAGCAGTTTGGAGTGTGGCAATACTCCACCTGGTACTCCACCTCGTCATTTTTGTTGACTTTTGTGATGAGAGTTATGGAAAATGCTGGTCATGGAAGAGAATTTGTGGCATCCTTGGCGGAGGTTTGCGCTCTCAAAGTGCCCTCTAGTTTGGTTTTTTTAGCGTTTGTGCAAAACTGCAGAAAGCAATGCAATACAAACCCCTTGACATCCTTGTTTGGCATCGGCTTGGAAATCTTTACCAGCAACTTCAGCCTGGCATACTCGTGTGTGTGGTCACGTTTGATCAGTCCTTTTCCAAGGAGGTTTATCTCAACATGGTATTGGAGGGCCACGATGATCTACTGATGCGATTGAACTGTTTTACAGTAAGTGTCAAAGATCTGCATCACTAGTTTGATTTTTGGCCTTGTGGTGGTGGGAATGCTCACACTGCAGTCATTTACAACTAGGATGTATTTGAAGAGCTCTGGGCACGACATCTCTTACTTCAAGTAAGAAGTGGTGCAGGCAGGTAGTTCTAGAATTTTGTAGTTTTGGGCACGTGTTCTTTTGCATGACAAGGAAGCAGTTGAATTTTGTGCAGTCCTTCATTTTTGTAGCTTTGGGTGAAGAGTATGTTGAGAGTCATTATTCAGTGCAGAGATTTGTGTGGTTTTTGCTTCATGTAGAACTGTGTAGGTGGTCATAAAAGCTGCATTTTGCTGTAATAACAATGAGCTCATTATCTTGTGCATGATCAATATAGGACTTTTCTTTAGAAGGGTGGTGAAGTATTCAAAATAGTTCAAAGTACTGATTTGCACTTAACCCATTAGACACTATGACGGTATACACAAAAGAGTCCTGAAAACCTGAGCCTTTTTCAGAAAAACTGAAGAAGTTGGGTACGTTTACAAAAAATTTATTAACTCCACTTGTAACAACCACAGAGACACAAAATAAGCATTGTCTTAAAGCTGACATCCATTGCTACAAGCTCATACAATCAAATACAACACAATACAAGTTAAAATTTAGGAATGATTTTTTAAAATTAGAAAATAGTGCAAAAACGGACACATTCACCTTGATTTTCAGTTAAAAATTTTGGTTTTTAGAAAGAAAACCTCCCAAATAGCTCAAAACAGACTCTTAATGGATAATTTACTCATTTAGCTATCTGCTGAAACAAAATGCAAAGTCCTAAATCAATTTGTTCATGAGATACAGCAAATATGGTACATGACATGAAATCGCAAAAAAATATTTTTTTTTTTACATGATCACAAAGTAATTTTCACCATGCCTTTTTTCACTCAGATAAAGGTAAACATGAAGCACATGCATGACATGACAGATAATATAAAGAGAAAAGGTGCAAGACATGCATTTGCAAGTGATAAAGTCTTTCAAAAATAGGCATGGATTAATTAGCAAGTGATAAAGTCTTTCAAAAATAAGCATGCATTACCAAGTGATAGTCTTTCAAAAATCATGATTTTTTTTACATCACTTGGAGCTGGCAGGAGGTGGATTCCTCTGTCTGTCTCTCTCTCTCTCAGCATATCGATTTGTCTCTGTCACAAGTCGTTTTCCCACATCGCGTGTGTGAAGATCAGAGAGAAGACATGAAGAGGCTTTGCGTCCGAGGGGATGTCAATCTTCACTCCTTGAGCGCGTCGAAAGGCGTGTCGTGTGCGAGAACGAAAATTTTCTGTCTGCCACGATCCTTGGAAGCCTAGAAACTCTTCCTCCTCCAACATCTCTCGCATCCACTGGTCCTATTGAAGCGGATCTTCCGGCGCATCGACATCGTCGAAATCAGAATTAGAATCGGCATCAATGTCGTTTCCTTCGCTCTCATCCAATGCTGAGTCGGACATGACGCGTGTCGTGTGCGAGAACGAAAATTTTCTGTCTGCCACGATCCTTGGAAGCCTAGAAACTCTTCCTCCGACGATTCCTCCTCCAACATCTCTCGCATCCACTGGTCCTATTGAAGCGGATCTTCCGGCGCATCGACATCGTCGAAATCAGAATTAAAATTGGCATCAATGTCGCTTCCTTCGCTCTCATCCGATGCGAAATCGGACATGACGCGAAAAAATTCAGAACGTCAGTCGAAATCTCGACAAAAATCGCCACAACACAGCTAAAACTTGTCCGATTTCGATCAAACTTGGACTAGCGTAGTGCGCAGTCACTCTGCTTCCCAGCAGGCATTGCGATAAGTCGGCCATTACCGTTGCTAATTTTAGATCTCGACGTAAACACCGCGAGGGTAAGATGAGACGCGTGCGTCGCTCCCGAAGCGAAGGGGGGATGCAACGTGCGCGTTCCATCCGAAGCGAGTGGGTTAAATAAGTGAAAGTTTCTTCTTGCTTTCTCTCTCTCTCTTTTTTTCTTGCAACATAGGGACTGTAAGGGCTAACCTTGCTCAGTACATAAACAAATCTTGGGAATTGAATTTCTCACAAGTCTTCCGTTCTTTGATTGCGATTTTTGGTCGGCCAGTTTTAATAAATCTTGAGCAAGGGTACACTTTTTGCCAGTGATACTTTAAAGTTTCTCACCGTGGTCTTGGCATCCCAGTTTTCAATATCAAGCAATGCTCCGAAGGCTATATTTGGCCATGGGTTCCTGGTGAGACGGGGGTTGCTGAGCAGTAGCTACCTTTTGAGAAATACCACCTCAGCAGCTGCAGGCTACCATGGGTTTCTTCAACTGAGGATAACAGCTTCTAATGCTACTGCTTCCTCAGCCCTATTCCCACACAAATGCGGTGCCATGGACACCAGGTGCTATTTTTCCTCCTCTGTAAGGTGCAAAAGCGGTTTGAGACCCCGAGCTAGGGGAAAGTCGTTGTAATAAAACCAATAGCCTTGTTGTATTTCCTACCACCGTATTAAAATTGATAACTTTGTCTGAATTCTATCAATTCATTTAAATCAGCATCTTTGCCTAGAATGATCCTGTCTTCGGAAAGATGACGGTGTTGTAATGATGAAAATTTTCATCACAAACTGCATAATCAAAATTCATCATGTCTGTGTGGTTTCTACTTGGTGTACATTATGTGTCACTTCAGAAATGAAGAATGATCTCTTTAGTGGAGGCAGTATAGTTTGACATTGTAAAGGAGGAGAGTATGGAAAAGCAGTTACTGGTGCAAGTACATTGTACTACTTGAAGTAGTCATGATGGCTTGATGACTTGAAACCTGCTGAATACTCTTTGATCACACATGGGTGCTGCTTACAGAAAGCCGCAACAGTATTCCTGGCACAGACACTGGGGCAGCTGCTTTCCTGCTTATGATGTAAATTGTTTGCAATTGTCTTCCGCTCTACATAGTTTGCAAAGGAGTGGGAAGGGAGAGGATGTGATTGCACAAATGTCCCTCCCTTTTTTCAGAAGACTGCTGTGTAGCATTGATCCACTTGGCATCATGTTTTCGCTGGATAATTGAAGTAATTTTGATTCCATGGATTCATGGCAAGCTGACAACTGGCAGTTGTGTTGTATACATCTTTCACACGTAAGTGTGATTGTGTTGTATGTTACACAGGAAGAAGTGGGAAGGAAGATAATGTGTTGACACAATGCAATATTACTTTTTTGACTCACATGCGAAGCAAAAGTGAGTCTATGTACTGAGCCGTGTCGTCCGTCCGTCCGGGCGTCCGGGCGTCCGTCCGTAAAAAACTTAAACGTTGGATTTTTCTCGGAGACTATTAAGTCTATCAACACCAAATGTGGCATGATGGTGTATGATGACAAGGCCTCAAAAAACATACATAGTGACTTGACCTTGCTTCAAGGTCAAGGTCACAGGAGCCATAAATGTGGTCTCAAAAACAGTCATTTTTCACATTTTCCCAATTTTCTCCCACGTTATTGAGAATGGCGACCTTAGCTACAAGTGGTATATAGGTCAAAGCAAGCCCTATCTTTTGATACCAGTTTGGTTGACCTTGCTTCAAGGTCAAGGTCACAGGATCTCTTCAAAGTTGGATTGTATACATATTTTGAAGTGACCTTGACCCTGAACTATGGAAGATAACTGTTTCAAACTTAATAATTATGTGGGGCACATGTTATACTTTCATCATGAGACACATTTGGTCACATATCATCAAGGTCAAGGTCACTTTGACCCTTATGAAATGTGACCAAAATGGGGTAGTGAACCACTAAAAGTGACTATATCTCATTGTAGAAAGTGCCAATAAGCACCATTGTGCTTCCTATGTCTTGAATTAACAGCTTTGTGTTGCATGACCTTGGATGACCTTGACCTTGGGTCAAGGTCACATGTATTTTGGTAGGAAAAATGTGTAAAGCATTTCTTTGTGTATGATGTCATTGGTAGGTTTAGTTGTTTGACCTTGACCTTGAAGGTCACCTGAAGGTCAAGGTCATATAAAGGTCAAGGTCAAGCATGTGAGTCGTATGGGCTTCGCCCTTCTTGTTTCAGGAATACTTCTGTGTAGGGTTCATTCACATGTCATTTTGTTATCGTTGTACCTAGAGGTATTTGAAGTAGTGTCGACTACTCAGATTCTCGAAATGGAAGTAATGGCATCCTTGTCTGTCCTGTCTTGGTTGTAAAGGACAAAAGGATGAGGGATTCACTTTGGATTCATGCTAGGACCTGCAACGTGTCGCTTGCTTTCCCAGACAAAGTGGTCACCACCGTTCTATCTCATGCTTGGTGATATGCTTAATGTAAATGAAAGCAAGGAGTGCCATGGATTGTGTGTGTGTGTACTTTTTGTAATAAATGCTTTGTTTGATTCATGTTTGTACTTTCGTTGTTATTTTTTACAATTTTATCTCCTGATGGGTAGATGACTTCCTGAGTGAATGCTGCATTTCGGTGAGTCAAAGAATACGGCTCTGTTCCATTGGACGCTTGAAAACCTCTTCTGTAAATGTAATAGCCTTGTATTCTGAGAATGAAACATTGCATGAATGCAACAATGATTCATTAGCACAATTATCTTGTTGGCGAGAATCTTCGAGGAAGAGATGGAGCATTACAATGAATCCAGGACAAGTTGTTTCAGAAGTGTGTCCCAATCTTAGGGTAAGGTCACTGGTTTATGTGTTCTTTCCCTGATCAGCTGCTCCTTATCGGCATGTTTCCTTAAGTACACTCTCAAAGGTCGTCCAAAACAATTTAAATGTAAATATGCACATGCATACACATACATACATAGGGTGCAATTGTTCATGCAGGCATGCACACACGCAGAGACATATCACACACACACACACACACACACATACAAAGACACTCGCACGCACACATGCACACAAACCACACAGACACACACACACAAACACACGCGCTTCTTTTGTCTCCATTCCTTTGCTTCAACTTCATAAACTTCATGTACAAACATATGAACCCAAAATATGTAAGAAGCCTATGACAAAAGTTCCTAACTCTGAGCCAAAGGCCATTAGGTGATAGAACAAAAATTCAGGGACATCAAATAGAACCAGAACTGGCAGCTTCCAGTACAGTCAACAGACTCCAACACAAACATCACTTGGACACAAGTTTTCCTGGTTTTGGCTGGCTGTGTGAGTGGTCCCTCTGTCACCTCGAAGCACTGGAAATATGGCATTCCTGGTAAGAAAAAAGGGAGATGTCAGGAGGGCCTACGATGAATGGGAATATGGGCTTGTAGCCTGTTTGTTACGCAAGCTTATGGGAAAAAGCCCTTCATCAGGTGGCATGAGAAAGAGTAATAGGACTAGTTTTGTATAGCAACTTATCATGCATATCTGTGTGTCTCCAACCTATTTACATATTAACCTCTGATTACTGGGTCTCTTGATCAATCTTTTCCTGGCACCTGACAATAAACACAGTGACAGGCAAGTAGGACAAACACAGGGACAGGCAAGTAGGACAAACACAGTGACAGGCAAGTAGGACAAACACAGGGACAGGCAAGTAGGACAAACAGTGACAGGCAAGTAGGACAAACACAGTGACAGGCAAGTAGGACAAACACAGTGACAGGCAAGTAGGACAAACACAGTGACAGGCAAGTAGGACAAACACAGTGACAGGCAAGTAGGACAAACACAGTGACAGGCAAGTAGGACAAACACAGTGACAGGCAAGTAGGACAAACACAGTGACAGGCAAGAAGGACAAACACAGTGACAGGCAAGTAGGACAAACACAGGGACAGGCAAGTAGGACAAACACAGTGACAGGCAAGTAGGACAAACACAGTGACAGGCAAGTAGGACAAACACAGTGACAGGCAAGTAGGACAAACAGTGACAGGCAAGTAGGACAAACACAGTGACAGGCAAGTAGGACAAACACAGGGACAGGCAAGTAGGACAAACACAGTGACAGGCAAGTAGGACAAACTCAGTGACAGGCAAGTAGGACAAACACAGGGACAGGCAAGTAGGACAAACACAGTGACAGGCAAGTAGGACAAACACAGTGACAGGCAAGTAGGACAAACACAGGGACAGGCAAGTAGGACAAACACAGTGACAGGCAAGTAGGACAAACACAGTGACAGGCAAGTAGGACAAACACAGTGACAGGCAAGTAGGACACAGTGACAGGCAAGTAGGACAAACACAGTGACAGGCAAGTAGGACAAACACAGTGACAGGCAAGTAGGACAAACACAGTGACAGGCAAGTAGGACAAACACAGTGACAGGCAAGTAGGACAAACAGGGACAGGCAAGTAGGACAAACACAGTGACAGGCAAGTAGGACAAACTCAGTGACAGGCAAGTAGGACAAACACAGGGACAGGCAAGTAGGACAAACACAGTGACAGGCAAGTAGGACAAACAGTGACAGGCAAGTAGGACAAACAGTGACAGGCAAGTAGGACAAACACAGTGACAGGCAAGTAGGACAAACAATGAAAGGCAAGTAGGACAAACACAGGGACAGGCAAGTAGGACAAACACAGTGACAGGCAAGTAGGACAAACACAGTGACAGGCAAGTAGGACAAACAGTGACAGGCAAGTAGGACATACACAGTGACAGGCAAGTAGGACAAACACAGTGACAGGCAAGTAGAACAAACACAGTGACAGGCAAGTAGGACAAACAGTGACAGGCAAGTAGGACATACACAGTGACAGGCAAGTAGGACATACACAGTGACAGGCAAGTAGAACAAACACAGTGACAGGCAAGTAGGACAAACACAGTGACAGGCAAGTAGGACAAACAGTGACAGGCAAGTAGGACAAACACAGTGACAGGCAAGTAGGACAAACAGGGACAGGCAAGTAGGACAAACAGTGACAGGCAAGTAGGACAAACACAGTGACAGGCAAGTAGGACAAACAGTGACAGGCAAGTAGGACAAACACAGTGACAGGCAAGTAGGACAAACACAGTGACAGGCAAGTAGGACAAACACAGTGACAGGCAAGTAGGACAAACAGTGACAGGCAAGTAGGACAAACACAGTGACAGGCAAGTAGGACAAACACAGTGACAGGCAAGTAGGACAAACAGTGACAGGCAAGTAGGACAAACACAGTGACAGGCAAGTAGGACAAACAGTGACAGGCAAGTAGGACAAACACAGGCAAGTAGGACAAACAGTGACAGGCAAGTAGGACAAACACAGGGACAGGCAAGTAGGACAAACACAGTGACAGGCAAGTAGGACAAACAGTGACAGGCAAGTAGGACAAACAGTGACAGGCAAGTAGGACAAACAGTGACAGGCAAGTAGGACAAACACAGGCAAGTAGGACAAACAGTGACAGGCAAGTAGGACAAACAGTGACAGGCAAGTAGGACAAACAGTGACAGGCAAGTAGGACAAACAGTGACAGGCAAGTAGGACAAACACAGGGACAGGCAAGTAGGACAAACACAGTGACAGGCAAGTAGGACAAACAGTGACAGGCAAGTAGGACAAACACAGTGACAGGCAAGTAGGACAAACACAGGCAAGTAGGACAAACACAGTGACAGGCAAGTAGGACAAACAGTGACAGGCAAGTAGGACAAACACAGGCAAGTAGGACAAACACAGTGACAGGCAAGTAGGACAAACACAGGGACAGGCAAGTAGGACAAACACAGTGACAGGCAAGTAGGACAAACACAGTGACAGGCAAGTAGGACAAACACAGGGACAGGCAAGTAGGACAAACACAGTGACAGGCAAGTAGGACAAACACAGTGACAGGCAAGTAGGACAAACACAGTGACAGGCAAGTAGGACAAACACAGGGACAGGCAAGTAGGACAAACACAGGGACAGGCAAGTAGGACAAACAGTGACAGGCAAGTAGGACAAACACAGTGACAGGCAAGTAGGACAAACACAGGGACAGGCAAGTAGGACAAACAGTGACAGGCAAGTAGGACAAACACAGGGACAGGCAAGTAGGACAAACACAGGGACAGGCAAGTAGGACAAACACAGTGACAGGCAAGTAGGACAAACACAGTGACAGGCAAGTAGGACAAACAGGGACAGGCAAGTAGGACAAACAGGGACAGGCAAGTAGGACAAACACAGGGACAGGCAAGTAGGACAAACAGGGACAGGCAAGTAGGACAAACAGTGACAGGCAAGTAGGACAAACAGGGACAGGCAAGTAGGACAAACAGGGACAGGCAAGTAGGACAAACACAGTGACAGGCAAGTAGGACAAACACAGTGACAGGCAAGTAGGACAAACACAGGACAGGCAAGTAGGACAAACACAGGGACAGGCAAGTAGGACAAACACAGGGACAGGCAAGTAGGACAAACAGGGACAGGCAAGTAGGACAAACACAGTGACAGGCAAGTAGGACAAACACAGGGACAGGCAAGTAGGACAAACAGGGACAGGCAAGTAGGACAAACACAGTGACAGGCAAGTAGGACAAACAGGGACAGGCAAGTAGGACAAACAGTGACAGGCAAGTAGGACAAACACAGTGACAGGCAAGTAGGACAAACACAGTGACAGGCAAGTAGGACAAACAGGGACAGGCAAGTAGGACAAACACAGGGACAGGCAAGTAGGACAAACACAGTGACAGGCAAGTAGGACAAACAGGGACAGGCAAGTAGGACAAACACAGGGACAGGCAAGTAGGACAAACACAGGGACAGGCAAGTAGGACAAACAGGGACAGGCAAGTAGGACAAACAGTGACAGGCAAGTAGGACAAACACAGTGACAGGCAAGTAGGACAAACACAGTGACAGGCAAGTAGGACAAACACAGTGACAGGCAAGTAGGACAAACACAGGGACAGGCAAGTAGGACAAACAGTGACAGGCAAGTAGGACAAACACAGGGACAGGCAAGTAGGACAAACAGGGACAGGCAAGTAGGACAAACAGTGACAGGCAAGTAGGACAAACAGGGACAGGCAAGTAGGACAAACACAGGGACAGGCAAGTAGGACAAACACAGTGACAGGCAAGTAGGACAAACAGTGACAGGCAAGTAGGACAAACACAGGGACAGGCAAGTAGGACAAACACAGTGACAGGCAAGTAGGACAAACAGTGACAGGCAAGTAGGACAAACACAGGGACAGGCAAGTAGGACAAACACAGTGACAGGCAAGTAGGACAAACAGTGACAGGCAAGTAGGACAAACACAGTGACAGGCAAGTAGGACAAACACAGTGACAGGCAAGTAGGACAAACAGTGACAGGCAAGTAGGACAAACACAGGGACAGGCAAGTAGGACAAACACAGTGACAGGCAAGTAGGACAAACAGTGACAGGCAAGTAGGACAAACACAGGGACAGGCAAGTAGGACAAACAGTGACAGGCAAGTAGGACAAACACAGTGACAGGCAAGTAGGACAAACACAGGGACAGGCAAGTAGGACAAACACAGGGACAGGCAAGTAGGACAAACACAGGGACAGGCAAGTAGGACAAACACAGGGACAGGCAAGTAGGACAAACACAGGGACAGGCAAGTAGGACAAACACAGTGACAGGCAAGTAGGA
This sequence comes from Theodoxus fluviatilis, assembly GCA_034096865.1. Taxonomy (NCBI): domain Eukaryota; kingdom Metazoa; phylum Mollusca; class Gastropoda; order Cycloneritida; family Neritidae; genus Theodoxus; species Theodoxus fluviatilis. Next base: position 10,559 of record JAWQFJ010002968.1, on the reverse strand, counting down.
CAAACACAGGGACAGGCAAGTAGGACAAACACAGTGACAGGCAAGTAGGACAAACACAGTGACAGGCAAGTAGGACAAACACAGTGACAGGCAAGTAGGACAAACACAGGGACAGGCAAGTAGGACAAACACAGTGACAGGCAAGTAGGACAAACAGTGACAGGCAAGTAGGACAAACACAGTGACAGGCAAGTAGGACAAACAGTGACAGGCAAGTAGGACAAACACAGTGACAGGCAAGTAGGACAAACACAGTGACAGGCAAGTAGGACAAACACAGGCAAGTAGGACAAACACAGTGACAGGCAAGTAGGACAAACACAGTGACAGGCAAGTAGGACAAACACAGTGACAGGCAAGTAGGACAAACACAGTGACAGGCAAGTAGGACAAACACAGTGACAGGCAAGTAGGACAAACACAGTGACAGGCAAGTAGGACAAACACAGTGACAGGCAAGTAGGACAAACACAGTGACAGGCAAGTAGGACAAACACAGTGACAGGCAAGTAGGACAAACACAGTGACAGGCAAGTAGGACAAACACAGTGACAGGCAAGTAGGACAAACACAGTGACAGGCAAGTAGGACAAACACAGTGACAGGCAAGTAGGACAAACAGTGACAGGCAAGTAGGACAAACACAGTGACAGGCAAGTAGGACAAACACAGTGACAGGCAAGTAGGACAAACACAGTGACAGGCAAGTAGGACAAACACAGTGACAGGCAAGTAGGACAAACACAGTGACAGGCAAGTAGGACAAACACAGTGACAGGCAAGTAGGACAAACACAGTGACAGGCAAGTAGGACAAACACAGTGACAGGCAAGTAGGACAAACACAGTGACAGGCAAGTAGGACAAACACAGTGACAGGCAAGTAGGACAAACACAGTGACAGGCAAGTAGGACAAACACAGTGACAGGCAAGTAGGACAAACACAGTGACAGGCAAGTAGGACAAACACAGTGACAGGCAAGTAGGACAAACACAGTGACAGGCAAGTAGGACAAACACAGTGACAGGCAAGTAGGACAAACACAGTGACAGGCAAGTAGGACAAACACAGTGACAGGCAAGTAGGACAAACACAGTGACAGGCAAGTAGGACAAACACAGTGACAGGCAAGTAGGACAAACACAGTGACAGGCAAGTAGGACAAACACAGTGACAGGCAAGTAGGACAAACACAGTGACAGGCAAGTAGGACAAACACAGTGACAGGCAAGTAGGACAAACACAGTGACAGGCAAGTAGGACAAACACAGTGACAGGCAAGTAGGACAAACACAGTGACAGGCAAGTAGGACAAACACAGTGACAGGCAAGTAGGACAAACACAGTGACAGGCAAGTAGGACAAACACAGTGACAGGCAAGTAGGACAAACACAGTGACAGGCAAGTAGGACAAACACAGTGACAGGCAAGTAGGACAAACACAGTGACAGGCAAGTAGGACAAACACAGTGACAGGCAAGTAGGACAAACACAGTGACAGGCAAGTAGGACAAACACAGTGACAGGCAAGTAGGACAAACACAGTGACAGGCAAGTAGGACAAACACAGTGACAGGCAAGTAGGACAAACACAGTGACAGGCAAGTAGGACAAACACAGTGACAGGCAAGTAGGACAAACACAGTGACAGGCAAGTAGGACAAACACAGTGACAGGCAAGTAGGACAAACACAGTGACAGGCAAGTAGGACAAACACAGTGACAGGCAAGTAGGACAAACACAGTGACAGGCAAGTAGGACAAACACAGTGACAGGCAAGTAGGACAAACACAGTGACAGGCAAGTAGGACAAACACAGTGACAGGCAAGTAGGACAAACACAGTGACAGGCAAGTAGGACAAACACAGTGACAGGCAAGTAGGACAAACACAGTGACAGGCAAGTAGGACAAACACAGTGACAGGCAAGTAGGACAAACACAGTGACAGGCAAGTAGGACAAACACAGTGACAGGCAAGTAGGACAAACACAGTGACAGGCAAGTAGGACAAACACAGTGACAGGCAAGTAGGACAAACACAGTGACAGGCAAGTAGGACAAACACAGTGACAGGCAAGTAGGACAAACACAGTGACAGGCAAGTAGGACAAACACAGTGACAGGCAAGTAGGACAAACACAGTGACAGGCAAGTAGGACAAACACAGTGACAGGCAAGTAGGACAAACACAGTGACAGGCAAGTAGGACAAACACAGTGACAGGCAAGTAGGACAAACACAGTGACAGGCAAGTAGGACAAACACAGTGACAGGCAAGTAGGACAAACACAGTGACAGGCAAGTAGGACAAACACAGTGACAGGCAAGTAGGACAAACACAGTGACAGGCAAGTAGGACAAACACAGTGACAGGCAAGTAGGACAAACACAGTGACAGGCAAGTAGGACAAACACAGTGACAGGCAAGTAGGACAAACACAGTGACAGGCAAGTAGGACAAACACAGTGACAGGCAAGTAGGACAAACACAGTGACAGGCAAGTAGGACAAACACAGTGACAGGCAAGTAGGACAAACACAGTGACAGGCAAGTAGGACAAACACAGTGACAGGCAAGTAGGACAAACACAGTGACAGGCAAGTAGGACAAACACAGTGACAGGCAAGTAGGACAAACACAGTGACAGGCAAGTAGGACAAACACAGTGACAGGCAAGTAGGACAAACACAGTGACAGGCAAGTAGGACAAACACAGTGACAGGCAAGTAGGACAAACACAGTGACAGGCAAGTAGGACAAACACAGTGACAGGCAAGTAGGACAAACACAGTGACAGGCAAGTAGGACAAACACAGTGACAGGCAAGTAGGACAAACACAGTGACAGGCAAGTAGGACAAACACAGTGACAGGCAAGTAGGACAAACACAGTGACAGGCAAGTAGGACAAACACAGTGACAGGCAAGTAGGACAAACACAGTGACAGGCAAGTAGGACAAACACAGTGACAGGCAAGTAGGACAAACACAGTGACAGGCAAGTAGGACAAACACAGTGACAGGCAAGTAGGACAAACACAGTGACAGGCAAGTAGGACAAACACAGTGACAGGCAAGTAGGACAAACACAGTGACAGGCAAGTAGGACAAACACAGTGACAGGCAAGTAGGACAAACACAGTGACAGGCAAGTAGGACAAACACAGTGACAGGCAAGTAGGACAAACACAGTGACAGGCAAGTAGGACAAACACAGTGACAGGCAAGTAGGACAAACACAGTGACAGGCAAGTAGGACAAACACAGTGACAGGCAAGTAGGACAAACACAGTGACAGGCAAGTAGGACAAACACAGTGACAGGCAAGTAGGACAAACACAGTGACAGGCAAGTAGGACAAACACAGTGACAGGCAAGTAGGACAAACAGTGACAGGCAAGTAGGACAAACACAGTGACAGGCAAGTAGGACAAACACAGTGACAGGCAAGTAGGACAAACACAGTGACAGGCAAGTAGGACAAACACAGTGACAGGCAAGTAGGACAAACACAGTGACAGGCAAGTAGGACAAACACAGTGACAGGCAAGTAGGACAAACACAGTGACAGGCAAGTAGGACAAACACAGTGACAGGCAAGTAGGACAAACACAGTGACAGGCAAGTAGGACAAACACAGTGACAGGCAAGTAGGACAAACACAGTGACAGGCAAGTAGGACAAACACAGTGACAGGCAAGTAGGACAAACACAGTGACAGGCAAGTAGGACAAACACAGTGACAGGCAAGTAGGACAAACAGTGACAGGCAAGTAGGACAAACACAGTGACAGGCAAGTAGGACAAACACAGTGACAGGCAAGTAGGACAAACACAGTGACAGGCAAGTAGGACAAACACAGTGACAGGCAAGTAGGACAAACACAGGGACAGGCAAGTAGGACAAACAGTGACAGGCAAGTAGGACAAACACAGTGACAGGCAAGTAGGACAAACACAGTGACAGGCAAGTAGGACAAACACAGTGACAGGCAAGTAGGACAAACACAGTGACAGGCAAGTAGGACAAACACAGTGACAGGCAAGTAGGACAAACAGTGACAGGCAAGTAGGACAAACACAGTGACAGGCAAGTAGGACAAACACAGTGACAGGCAAGTAGGACAAACACAGTGACAGGCAAGTAGGACAGTGACAGGCAAGTAGGACAAACACAGTGACAGGCAAGTAGGACAAACACAGTGACAGGCAAGTAGGACAAACACAGTGACAGGCAAGTAGGACAAACACAGTGACAGGCAAGTAGGACAAACAGGGACAGGCAAGTAGGACAAACACAGTGACAGGCAAGTAGGACAAACACAGTGACAGGCAAGTAGGACAAACACAGTGACAGGCAAGTAGGACAAACACAGTGACAGGCAAGTAGGACAAACACAGTGACAGGCAAGTAGGACAAACACAGTGGGACAGGCAAGTAGGACAAACACAGTGACAGGCAAGTAGGACAAACACAGTGACAGGCAAGTAGGACAAACACAGTGACAGGCAAGTAGGACAAACACAGTGACAGGCAAGTAGGACAAACACAGTGACAGGCAAGTAGGACAAACACAGTGACAGGCAAGTAGGACAAACACAGTGACAGGCAAGTAGGACAAACACAGTGACAGGCAAGTAGGACAAACACAGTGACAGGCAAGTAGGACAAACACAGTGACAGGCAAGTAGGACAAACACAGTGACAGGCAAGTAGGACAAACACAGTGACAGGCAAGTAGGACAAACACAGTGACAGGCAAGTAGGACAAACACAGTGACAGGCAAGTAGGACAAAACAGTGACAGGCAAGTAGGACAAACACAGTGACAGGCAAGTAGGACAAACACAGTGACAGGCAAGTAGGACAAACACAGTGACAGGCAAGTAGGACAAACACAGTGACAGGCAAGTAGGACAAACACAGTGACAGGCAAGTAGGACAAACACAGTGACAGGCAAGTAGGACAAACACAGTGACAGGCAAGTAGGACAAACACAGTGACAGGCAAGTAGGACAAACACAGTGACAGGCAAGTAGGACAAACACAGTGACAGGCAAGTAGGACAAACACAGTGACAGGCAAGTAGGACAAACACAGTGACAGGCAAGTAGGACAAACACAGTGACAGGCAAGTAGGACAAACACAGTGACAGGCAAGTAGGACAAACACAGTGACAGGCAAGTAGGACAAACACAGTGACAGGCAAGTAGGACAAACACAGTGACAGGCAAGTAGGACAAACACAGGCAAGTAGGACAAACACAGTGACAGGCAAGTAGGACAAACACAGTGACAGGCAAGTAGGACAAACACAGTGACAGGCAAGTAGGACAAACACAGTGACAGGCAAGTAGGACAAACACAGTGACAGGCAAGTAGGACAAACACAGTGACAGGCAAGTAGGACAAACACAGTGACAGGCAAGTAGGACAAACACAGTGACAGGCAAGTAGGACAAACACAGTGACAGGCAAGTAGGACAAACACAGTGACAGGCAAGTAGGACAAACACAGTGACAGGCAAGTAGGACAAACACAGTGACAGGCAAGTAGGACAAACACAGTGACAGGCAAGTAGGACAAACACAGTGACAGGCAAGTAGGACAAACACAGTGACAGGCAAGTAGGACAAACACAGTGACAGGCAAGTAGGACAAACACAGTGACAGGCAAGTAGGACAAACACAGTGACAGGCAAGTAGGACAAACACAGTGACAGGCAAGTAGGACAAACACAGTGACAGGCAAGTAGGACAAACACAGTGACAGGCAAGTAGGACAAACACAGTGACAGGCAAGTAGGACAAACACAGTGACAGGCAAGTAGGACAAACACAGTGACAGGCAAGTAGGACAAACACAGTGACAGGCAAGTAGGACAAACACAGTGACAGGCAAGTAGGACAAACACAGTGACAGGCAAGTAGGACAAACACAGTGACAGGCAAGTAGGACAAACACAGTGACAGGCAAGTAGGACAAACACAGTGACAGGCAAGTAGGACAAACACAGGGACAGGCAAGTAGGACAAACACAGTGACAGGCAAGTAGGACAAACACAGTGACAGGCAAGTAGGACAAACACAGTGACAGGCAAGTAGGACAAACACAGTGACAGGCAAGTAGGACAAACACAGTGACAGGCAAGTAGGACAACACAGGGACAGGCAAGTAGGACAAACACAGTGACAGGCAAGTAGGACAAACACAGTGACAGGCAAGTAGGACAAACACAGTGACAGGCAAGTAGGACAAACAGTGACAGGCAAGTAGGACAAACACAGGGACAGGCAAGTAGGACAAACACAGGACAGGCAAGTAGGACAAACACAGTGACAGGCAAGTAGGACAAACACAGGGACAGGCAAGTAGGACAAACAGTGACAGGCAAGTAGGACAAACACAGTGACAGGCAAGTAGGACAAACACAGTGACAGGCAAGTAGGACAAACACAGTGACAGGCAAGTAGGACAAACACAGTGACAGGCAAGTAGGACAAACACAGGGACAGGCAAGTAGGACAAACACAGGGACAGGCAAGTAGGACAAACACAGTGACAGGCAAGTAGGACAAACACAGTGACAGGCAAGTAGGACAAACACAGTGACAGGCAAGTAGGACAAACACAGTGACAGGCAAGTAGGACAAACACAGTGACAGGCAAGTAGGACAAACACAGTGACAGGCAAGTAGGACAAACACAGTGACAGGCAAGTAGGACAAACACAGTGACAGGCAAGTAGGACAAACACAGTGACAGGCAAGTAGGACAAACACAGTGACAGGCAAGTAGGACAAACACAGTGACAGGCAAGTAGGACAAACACAGTGACAGGCAAGTAGGACAAACAGTGACAGGCAAGTAGGACAAACACAGTGACAGGCAAGTAGGACAAACACAGTGACAGGCAAGTAGGACAAACACAGTGACAGGCAAGTAGGACAAACACAGGGACAGGCAAGTAGGACAAACACAGGGACAGGCAAGTAGGACAAACACAGTGACAGGCAAGTCAGGACAAACACAGTGACAGGCAAGTAGGACAACACAGTGACAGGCAAGTAGGACAAACACAGGACAGGCAAGTAGGACAAACACAGTGACAGGCAAGTAGGACAAACACAGTGACAGGCAAGTAGGACAAACACAGTGACAGGCAAGTAGGACAAACACAGTGACAGGCAAGTAGGACAAACAGGGACAGGCAAGTAGGACAAACAGTGACAGGCAAGTAGGACAAACAGTGACAGGCAAGTAGGACAAACACAGTGACAGGCAAGTAGGACAAACAGTGACAGGCAAGTAGGACAAACACAGTGACAGGCAAGTAGGACAAACACAGTGACAGGCAAGTAGGACAAACACAGTGACAGGCAAGTAGGACAAACACAGTGACAGGCAAGTAGGACAAACACAGTGACAGGCAAGTAGGACAAACACAGTGACAGGCAAGTAGGACAAACACAGTGACAGGCAAGTAGGACAAACACAGTGACAGGCAAGTAGGACAAACACAGTGACAGGCAAGTAGGACAAACACAGTGACAGGCAAGTAGGACAAACACAGTGACAGGCAAGTAGGACAAACACAGTGACAGGCAAGTAGGACAAACACAGTGACAGGCAAGTAGGACAAACACAGTGACAGGCAAGTAGGACAAACACAGTGACAGGCAAGTAGGACAAACACAGTGACAGGCAAGTAGGACAAACACAGTGACAGGCAAGTAGGACAAACACAGGGACAGGCAAGTAGGACAAACACAGTGACAGGCAAGTAGGACAAACACAGTGACAGGCAAGTAGGACAAACACAGTGACAGGCAAGTAGGACAAACACAGTGACAGGCAAGTAGGACAAACACAGTGACAGGCAAGTAGGACAAACACAGGGACAGGCAAGTAGGACAAACACAGTGACAGGCAAGTAGGACAAACACAGTGACAGGCAAGTAGGACAAACACAGTGACAGGCAAGTAGGACAAACACAGTGACAGGCAAGTAGGACAAACACAGTGACAGGCAAGTAGGACAAACACAGTGACAGGCAAGTAGGACAAACACAGTGACAGGCAAGTAGGACAAACACAGTGACAGGCAAGTAGGACAAACACAGTGACAGGCAAGTAGGACAAACACAGTGACAGGCAAGTAGGACAAACACAGTGACAGGCAAGTAGGACAAACACAGTGACAGGCAAGTAGGACAAACACAGTGACAGGCAAGTAGGACAAACACAGTGACAGGCAAGTAGGACAAACACAGTGACAGGCAAGTAGGACAAACACAGTGACAGGCAAGTAGGACAAACACAGTGACAGGCAAGTAGGACAAACACAGTGACAGGCAAGTAGGACAAACACAGTGACAGGCAAGTAGGACAAACACAGTGACAGGCAAGTAGGACAAACACAGTGACAGGCAAGTAGGACAAACACAGTGACAGGCAAGTAGGACAAACACAGTGACAGGCAAGTAGGACAAACACAGTGACAGGCAAGTAGGACAAACACAGTGACAGGCAAGTAGGACAAACACAGTGACAGGCAAGTAGGACAAACACAGTGACAGGCAAGTAGGACAAACACAGTGACAGGCAAGTAGGACAAACACAGTGACAGGCAAGTAGGACAAACACAGTGACAGGCAAGTAGGACAAACACAGTGACAGGCAAGTAGGACAAACACAGTGACAGGCAAGTAGGACAAACACAGTGACAGGCAAGTAGGACAAACACAGTGACAGGCAAGTAGGACAAACACAGTGACAGGCAAGTAGGACAAACACAGTGACAGGCAAGTAGGACAAACACAGTGACAGGCAAGTAGGACAAACACAGTGACAGGCAAGTAGGACAAACACAGTGACAGGCAAGTAGGACAAACACAGTGACAGGCAAGTAGGACAAACACAGTGACAGGCAAGTAGGACAAACACAGTGACAGGCAAGTAGGACAAACACAGTGACAGGCAAGTAGGACAAACACAGTGACAGGCAAGTAGGACAAACACAGTGACAGGCAAGTAGGACAAACACAGTGACAGGCAAGTAGGACAAACACAGTGACAGGCAAGTAGGACAAACACAGTGACAGGCAAGTAGGACAAACACAGTGACAGGCAAGTAGGACAAACACAGTGACAGGCAAGTAGGACAAACACAGTGACAGGCAAGTAGGACAAACACAGTGACAGGCAAGTAGGACAAACACAGTGACAGGCAAGTAGGACAAACACAGTGACAGGCAAGTAGGACAAACACAGTGACAGGCAAGTAGGACAAACACAGTGACAGGCAAGTAGGACAAACACAGTGACAGGCAAGTAGGACAAACACAGTGACAGGCAAGTAGGACAAAAACACAGTGACAGGCAAGTAGGACAAACACAGTGACAGGCAAGTAGGACAAACACAGTGACAGGCAAGTAGGACAAACACAGTGACAGGCAAGTAGGACAAACACAGTGACAGGCAAGTAGGACAAACACAGTGACAGGCAAGTAGGACAAACACAGTGACAGGCAAGTAGGACAAACACAGTGACAGGCAAGTAGGACAAACACAGTGACAGGCAAGTAGGACAAACACAGTGACAGGCAAGTAGGACAAACACAGTGACAGGCAAGTAGGACAAACACAGTGACAGGCAAGTAGGACAAACACAGTGACAGGCAAGTAGGACAAACACAGTGACAGGCAAGTAGGACAAACACAGTGACAGGCAAGTAGGACAAACACAGTGACAGGCAAGTAGGACAAACACAGTGACAGGCAAGTAGGACAAACACAGTGACAGGCAAGTAGGACAAACACAGTGACAGGCAAGTAGGACAAACACAGTGACAGGCAAGTAGGACAAACACAGTGACAGGCAAGTAGGACAAACACAGTGACAGGCAAGTAGGACAAACACAGTGACAGGCAAGTAGGACAAACAGTGACAGGCAAGTAGGACAAACACAGTGACAGGCAAGTAGGACAAACACAGTGACAGGCAAGTAGGACAAACACAGTGACAGGCAAGTAGGACAAACACAGTGACAGGCAAGTAGGACAAACACAGTGACAGGCAAGTAGGACAAACACAGTGACAGGCAAGTAGGACAAACACAGTGACAGGCAAGTAGGACAAACACAGTGACAGGCAAGTAGGACAAACACAGTGACAGGCAAGTAGGACAAACAGTGACAGGCAAGTAGGACAAACAGTGACAGGCAAGTAGGACAAACACAGTGACAGGCAAGTATGGACAACACAGTGACAGGCAAGTAGGACAAACACAGTGACAGGCAAGTAGGACAAACACAGTGACAGGCAAGTAGGACAAACACAGTGACAGGCAAGTAGGACAAACACAGTGACAGGCAAGTAGGACAAACACAGTGACAGGCAAGTAGGACAAACACAGTGACAGGCAAGTAGGACAAACAACACAGTGACAGGCAAGTACGACAAACACAGTGACAGGCAAGTAGGACAAACACAGTGACAGGCAAGTAGGACAAACCCAGTGACAGGCAAGTAGGACAACACAGTG
>JAWQFJ010002967.1:53709-63543 GCA_034096865.1 Theodoxus fluviatilis | reverse complement strand
CTGATTGGCCCACGTGACCATTTCCTTTGTTCTCCCGCAAAATAGGCTCTCCTATTGAGGTCAACCACGCTATGATGAGTTAGTATAGAGGAGTTCTCTCCCTTGCAGCATTCTCCTAATGGAAAGAGCTACAAAATGATACCAAACATGTCGGCATTCAAGCTTCGATCGTGTATGTTGTCAAGTGGAAAACAATGACACCGTCAGCCCCAAAAAGCAAAGAAACAATTTATTTCGGTGACAGGTAGTGTACATTTTAATATTTTATAAATATTTTCGAGCACATTTCACACTTATAAAGACCGGCGCTGGTTAGTAGGATGGTTATGCAACTCAAATCTGCAATAATCCCAACATCGACGAAAATCAAGAAAATAGTGAGTTTGCACTGCCGTATCCCCCCTTAAACAAACAAAATCATCAAATCAACAAAACAGGTGACACATTATAATAAAACGTGTTTCAAAATCATGTTTTAATGGTCTTTAAACTTCATATCAATATCGAAAATACTGATTTCAACTAAGCAAAGATTCATCCGCGGGTCAGTCGGCGCGACACAAGTAGTACCAGCGATAAGACTGGCCTTTGCTAGCACAAGCTGGAAATCTGTGGTGCATCTCCTATGATAGAGTACTCCTTGGGTAAAACTAAAACAAAACAAAAAATCCTACAATTACTTACGCTAGGGAAGTCAGCCGAGTAATTTTCATCTGAATCAAGTATCCGCTCAGGACTCGATCTACAGACCACAACACATCGCCATCGGTAGAAGCACTGTGTTTTCCTACACTGCTCTATTGATTCCAGAATACAACAGCTTTTGATTACTTGGAAATACATCTGAAAATGTTTTAGTGTAAAACAAAACAAAAAATCCTACAGTTACTTTCGCTAGGAAAGTCAGCCGAGTAATTTTCATCTGAATCAAGCCTCCGCTCCTCCTCAGCTCCTGTCGATCTACAGACCACGACACATCGATCAGTCGAACTCGAAGCACGTGCTTGCTCTCTCTCCCATCACATCAATGTCAGTAAAGCCTTCGAATTCATATTCTGAGAGTCAGAATCGAAAAATAACTCCACAAGCGCTTCAATTTCTTCGTCAGTCGCCATACTGGCTAAGAAAAAAGTCTCGTTCACAAACGGCGAAGACAAACTCCATGAAATAAATTCACTGAAAATTTGCAACGCGCCCATTCGAAAATCAAAATGGCGGATCTCGTTGCCACGTGATCACTGCACATGACTGTGATATTTTTAGAACAGCATTACTCGAAGGGAGCGTTAGGCAAGTCAACAGAGCACGTCACTATCGCTTGTCGACCTGTGTCGACAGCGGACGTCTGGGGAATGTACGCTGTGTCGACTCAAGTCGACAGCGGCGCTCTAAAGGTTAAAGGACGCCTGGACACCTGGTCTGCCCGGACGCCCGGACGGACACCTGGACGCCTGGACGGACAACAAAGGTGACCTATTATGAAAGTATAACATGTGTACTACAACTTTATGAAGTTTGGAAGAGTTATCTTCCATAGTTCAGGGTCAAGGTCACTTCAAAATATGTATACAATCCAACTTTAAAGAGCTCCTGTGACCTTGACCTTGAAGCAAGGTCAAGTCACTGTGTACGTTTTTGTACGCCTTGTCATCCTACACTATCATGCCAAATTGGGTGTTGATAGACTTAATAGTCTCCGAGAAAAATCCAACGTTAAAGTTTTTTACGGATTAAAGGACGCCCGGACGCCCGGTCTGCCCGGACGCCCGGACGGATGCCTGGACGCCCGGACGGATAACACAGGTGACCTATTATGAAAGTATAACATGTGTACTACAGTGTTATGAAGTTTGGAAAAGTTATCTTTCATAGTTCAGGGTCAAGGTCACTTCAAAATATGTATACAATCCAACTTTAAAGAGCTCCTGTGACCTTGACCTTGAAGCAAGGTTAATCAAACTGATATCAAAAGATAGGGATTACTTTGCCCTATACACCATATATAGGTCAGGTATCCAATCTCAAAAACTTCAGAGAAAATTGGGGAAATGTGAAAAATGGCTGTTTTTTAGACAACATTTATGGCCCCTGCGACCTTGACCTTGAGGCAAGGTCAAGTCACTATGTATGTTTTTTGATGCCTTGTCATCATACACCATCATGCCAAATTGGGTGTTGATAGACTTAATAGTCTCCGAGAAAAATCCAACGTTAAAGTTTTTCACGGACGCCCGGACGCCCGGACGGACGACACGGGTGAGTACATAGACTCACTTTTGCTTCGCATGTGAGTCAAAAATGGACGAATGGTAATGAAAGAGGAACACGTGAGGACTCACTTCCTTTCCCTCAGGGCAGAGACGACAGCCTGGGTGTCCATGGCCTGGCTGGCAGCACTGGAGGTCCTGCCCACTGGAGACTTGATGCTGCAGGAGCGCAGGTTTCGTACAGACATGTATCAAGCCATAAGCTTCATCACAGGCGAGCCTCTCTTGCTCAGCTCCTAATACAGAGTTGGCCACTGCACACCACAGACATGTTTCAAACCACAAACCTCATCACAGACAAGCCTCTCTTGCTCAGCTCCTAATACAGAGTTGGCCTCTGCACGCCTGACAAAATGTTTTGGACCTCAGGTGGGAAATGCAAATGGTATTATCAGGACGAGAAACTTTTTTCAATTAAAAACTGTCAATAAAAATAGGTCTAGGAATTTGAATAGATTGCAATGAGATCTACTTGTATCAACAAATGCTTTTAACAGGACAAACATTTGTTGTCGTAACACTGCCTTCATCATTTTGAGTTTGATTACTATTATATCCATCAGTAAAAGTTACAAACACAACACTACTCTTTGCACACTCTGTAGCTTCTATTCAAGACTTTTACTCTCTTTCAAACCAAAGAATTATTAAAGATGTTACAAATAGCTATGATAAATCATCTGGGTTTCAACCCCTCTCATTTTCTCATGTTTATGGGAAGATCCAGAAACCACCTATTACGACAAAACAAATAATGATCACAAACATCACTGGGAGGTGTTGGAATCACAGGTTTAGTATGGAAACAAACGTTTCGGGCGTGGCCCTTCACCTATTTAGAGCTAGGGTGCTTACCAGAGGAATGGCTTGCTGTGCATGGCTTCGGGTGGGGCAATCTTGACGGTGTTGGGACTGCGAACAACAGAGGAGCTGCTGTCCAACAGAGATGGCCGCTGGTATTTGTGCAGGCGTACCATGGGCAGCCTGCCTGGCTCCGATTTGATGGGGTGTGTGGGGCCATAGGTAAAGGTAGATGATCGACGAACCCCAACACTAAACCAAGCAAAAGAGAACAAGAGGATGCACATAATTAGTGACAAATGACAAGATCCACAAAGAGCATCATGATCAACCTAAGAGTGCAGTCTCAACCTGGTCTCCATAACGACGATGACGACGATGATGATGCCAAACACACTAAATACTTGTGGTTAAGGTAACATGGCAAACAAATGGGGGGGAGGTTGGAAGGTAGGCCTGAACTTTTTTTTGGTCCGTATGTGGATTTTTTTTAATAAGAAAAAGCTGAGTTTAACATAAACCAAATTTTCATTCACTGAAAATGCTTTTAAGAACTTAAATAGTGGATTCCCAGAGTGTTCTGGGGCAGGGAAGATGCAACAGCAGCATAGTTTATTGTTCACTGTCAATTTCTCTCTTTCTTGTCTTTTATGCTTTTTTCAGTACATGAAAAAAACAGTGGGGTGGGGGTGGAATGGTCAGGTCACTGTCATTTTGTTGTTGTTGTTGTATAGCCTAAGAATGATAATAATCAAGCCTACCTACCTACCTACCCTTTTTTTCCCTTTCCATGTTGCCATATCCACAACTATATTAGTCAGTGGTGGGGGAGGGTGGAGCCTCGTGAAAATCACCAAACCTAGTTTCAGTAAGAGCAAGTACAGTTTTAATTTTCCTCACTATTCCCTGTTTATACACTGCAGACAGTGTAGTACAGTGGAACCCCCTCATTTAAGATTGGAATGCAGCTGATGGACAGTATTTCTCCATTATCTGCCCCCTCATTTACAACTCCCCCCTCTGACGATACTTATGACCGCCTTTACCAGGATTTTGGGGACTTTTTCTCAAAACATCCTTCACATAGATCTAGTTTTCTTCTTCGCAACAGAAAATAAAAAATGTGACCAGAGATAACTTATCAACAAGGCAAGAGGTCCAACCAGAGCTCAAGAGGGATATACACTGAAAATACTTTGGGTTTACAGGGACGTATTGGATTTCATTAGAGTTTACAAACATACATAAAAATCACACTTCGGTCAGATTGACTTTTCTTGCAAACCTATTGTGACAAATGGTGCAACATTTTGAAGGCTGATGCTTTCGAAACAATAAGTGTGGCACTTAGCTCACTCCTGAATGATTGGGAGCACAAGCCTTGGTGGAAGTGAAGACCTGCCATTGTGACATGTAGGCTAGTAAGTCTTTAAGAAATAATTGCCGACAGGTTTTCTTTATTCATCACGATTTGATTGTGCATGTCGGCCAGCTCCAGCATCAGCACTCCCCTCAATCAGCATGTTTTGTTGACAGACCGTTTACTGCCTGTGTACAAATTCTAATAGTGCAACTTTCCATATAAATATCCTCAAAACTTTTTAGTTGTAAATCAAACTATCTACATGCTTTGATGCAATATTTTGTACCATCATCAACTGATCTTTATTCTGCAAAAGTATGGACACATACATTTTCTGCTATATGGGTCTGTCTCAGAAACTGGTCCCCAGCACAGTGACAATTTTGGACCCCTCTTAAAATACTTCTACAACTGTATAATTTTATTATTTATTGCTCATTTTGTTTGAAATTGGTGAAAGAGATAATGGAAATAAAATGGAGTTAAAAAAATTGACTTTTCAGTATTTTGTTTTCGCTTTTGTACGAAAACTGGGCCCAAAATGGCGCGCTGGTTTGTGACATGGCCATAGCTCGGTCTTGGAAAAGTACTGTGCATTGAAACTGTCGATCTTTGAAGGCAAAATACACATTACAAGGCGTCTTTTAAACATTATCTACTTTATTATTATTCGCAAAGTGCCCCAAAAGAAATCTTTCACCGAAATCTCAATCTGTTTTCATCTGCATCAGCCTCGTAACGCTTGGTGTCCAGACACAAACACGTCTTTTCGCATCGGCAACTTCGGCGGAGGAATACATTATATTGACACACATAGTGCCAACACACGCGCACATGTGCGTTGAACACATGTGGAAACGCAGAACTTCGTATGTTTATTATCACGAAAGAAATTTGAGTTTGAAGTTTCTGTAGCGGAATGGTGTCCAATTTTTCATGTTACGTGCCAATCGGCAATGTGTAAGTTCCTGCATTCCCGAAACGGTTAGGAACTACATTTTCGACACAAGAATGACCCAGTTCCTTGCGGAAGGATACTAGTACACGTGGTTGTGCACTCGGAATTAAAGCTTGCTGTGTTCGGAGTGTTTTCTGCTTGGTGTCTAGGCTCGCTCCACATGTTACGTGACTGATCACATCTGGAGAGAACGTCGTAAAATGTAGGATTTTGACAAATTTTGAATAATCTGTTGCTATTTGCTATTTCCATGCGTTATATAGGGCCCTTCTCTTTTATTTACAGAAGTTTGGGAGTGCGAAAAAGCTATAATGTACGAGTAATTCGACTTTTCCGACCAACTACCGGAGCCCGACATTTTCTGGCTATGCATACCAGTCGAGAAAAGATTAATATTCCGTAGAATATTGTGAAGGAATTTCAGTGAATTGTTTGCACTAGTCATACAATTTAACTATTTTTACATTTAAAACAAGTTTGAAGTCAGAAATATGTTGTTATGTCGAGCCACGTGCGTGGAAAGGCTACACCATGTGCTTCGTAACATGGACACCACTTCCATAACCATAACTTTAGTCCATGTGACGCGGCTGATCCTGCAGAGGAAGAATATCGCTACTTGTCTTTTTTATCAAACGCAACAGTGGTTTTACGCGTTTGGCGTAGCTGCAATCAACCACCTATTTATTAATATGTCAGAAAATATTGGCAAAGTTGATGATACGTGACGGTGGAGCCGAAGCCCTTTGCTGACGATTAGCCTCATCACGCGGACACGTTCATTCATCCACACACCCTTCCATTCATTCGTCCATCCATTCACACACCCATCCATCAATCCATTCATCCACACACCCTCCCATTCATTCATCCATCCATCCACCCATCTATCCATACTTCCACACATCCTTCCGTTCATCCATCAACACACCCTTCCATTCATTCATCCATCCACCCATCTATCCACACATCCTTCCATTCATCCATCCACACCCCCTTCCATCCATTTATCCATCCATCCAGCTCTGGCACCTGGCCGGGGAGTAGCCTACTACATTAACGCAGTGTAGACTGTCTCACCAGACTTGTTTCCTAGGCTTCTAGTCAGGGAGTGAGTGGTCAACTTATTAGACTGTATGCCTTTTCCTCTGCGTTCCAAGAAATGACTAGTCATTTTTTTCTTTCGTTTTTCTTTCTTCAATTTTGCCACAACATGCTTGTTTGCTTTTTAAAGGATACTTGTGGATTCAAATAAAGTAATCACAATGGCATGTCAAGCAGTTTTAATGTTTTGTTTATGGAAGGTGGGTGAAAGTGTGAATGTGGTGTCTTTGCTACGCGGCAAATACAATTTTATACACTGGTAACATTTCCTTGCAATTGAACATAGGTTCATTCAGAAAGGTTTTCTACACTGCTATGTCTTTATTTCACATGATGATGCTGGTTAACATCAACTTCCTAAGAAGTGTGTCATTTGATGACACTTTTTCAACACAAAAAAATATCAAAATGCCATCCCGACTTTAAGTTCACATGTTGGAAGTCAAGTACCCTTCTGAATCCCAAATATTTTATTTACATGCTGTTTCTGTATGGCCATAGGGTGTATTCTTAAAATACAATGGTCTTTAACTACCATTTTGTAGTACTATTGGTTTGAATTTTGTGTCCATGTTACGCGGCCAATTTTCCTATTGGCCGCTCATTTCCAGACCCCTGGAGCCTGTATTCTTGTCTAAGTTATCTTTTCACCTGCATAACTCATTGCATCCATTGTTAGGCTTTATGAAAAAGTGCATTGCAGACTATTTAAAGCAACTTTTTTTTTGCACCACCATGTCACACTTTTAGGCCCAGTTTCTGAGACAGACCCAGATGCATTCCTGCTCTCATCTTTCACAAATGGAGATGCTCATGTGGCTGCTACTATTTTTAGCTTCACCCTGGTGACCCCCATCTCTGGCCATTCACATACACATGTGCATTGGTTGGTTCATAATAGAACTGGGGGAAAAGATGTGTACATGTACATGTACAAATGCAAACTATACAACATGCCCTATAAAATGAACACATTTTAATTCTGGCAGTTTTCAGGACAGTGACAACATCAGCAAATTCTGCCTGTAACCCAGTCCTTCTAAACATCTTTCTTTCTGGCTCTCTCACTCCATTCCCACTATCTGCAAAGAACCCTTGCCCTGTCATAGTACTCCACAGTGGGTTCTTCCAAGGTAATGAATACGAGTTTGGGCGGAGTGACCAAACTGCGGATTTTCTTATTGAGAAAATTAACCACCGTACATGTAGCCTGTCCAACACCTACTTCCATTTGTCCCAGGCAGTTTGGCAGTCCTTGTCCAGTCCTGTACGGTACCCCCAACCCACTGCTGCACACTAACAAAATGAATATTATTATTACATAAAAAAAATTCTGGGCAGTAATACCCCTTCTGGGTGTGAAGAGAGAGTGGGTGAATGATGAATGAAGCTTTACGGTCTATCACTCAGCCTTTGTAGGCTACGTTAGGCCGGCCGTTTATAACGTAAATCACAATCAGTGGTTAAACTAACTTAAAGTAAGAGTAAGCAGTCTGGATTTCCTTAGTTATTAACCTCTTTTGCAAATCGCTTTGAATGACAGGGATATTTTTTACCCCCTATTAATTAAGAAGGGGGGGGGGGGAAGTAGAGATAAATAGTAGCCGAACTGAAACCATACTTATTCCACATGCACAATAACTACTAGCTGAGGTAAACCATAACTGGCAGCTTATTTGCTTCTGCCCTGCAAAAAATAGGATGAGAAAAAGTAAAGTCAAAAGTGAAGTCGAACGATGAGACGTGCCCAGTTTTCAAAATGTGGAACTTTCGGTGCGCTCTCTCGCATCAGTTGCGATGACAACCAGAAGTGGTTACTGCAACTTATATGATCCAGATCCAGACGCAGTACTGAGATATCTCGCATGCCGCCGCCCCCCCCCCCCCCCCCCCCCCCCCCCCCCCAAGTTGCCCAACCGACACCATCACCTACCTGTTTATGCTCTCATTCAATCCCAAAGCACGCCGTACTTTAGGAAGGATGGGAGTTGTGAGCAGGGGTCCTGATACATTCTGTGCGGTTACAAAACTTCGATTTCCCCTGTCAGGGCTGGTTACACTGGTGGTGTTCGTCTTCGTAATTCGCAAAGATCCTCCCCGCTGCAGTCCACCATGTCTTCCACGCAGTTTGCGCTCTGCGGACGGAGAACGCGAGCTTGCAGATCCATTTGTGTTCCTTTTTGCACCATACCGGCTTCTGATCTCGTTCTTCTTCTCATCTTTTTTCTTCATTAACTGGTTAATCCAACTGAACATGGTGAAACATAGACTTACACAGATCGCATTTAAAAACGAGCTGACGTGAAGTCTACGTCCACTGAAAGCGCCAATTGAACGGCACTTCCGATTCCGCTGTGACTGGATTGGATGTATTTGGATTCAAATCTGATTATAAATATTTGAAGTTTAGAATATTGTATTAAATTATAAATAATACGTTAATAATATAGTAATAAATATATAGATAAAAGGATGAGTTTGATAACAGCCCGCTCCAGTGGATTCGTCCAGAAAAGGGGTGTGAGAAAGCCGCGCTAAATTTCCCGCTCACGAGGTGCACCGCCGCTTGCAATCGCTGACGAAGCCTCCGAGGGAGGCGTATTTGCCGGATTTTTTCACTACTAACCATAACATTTGCAGCACCCTTCCATAGACCCGTCAGAAATTGTTGCCCGCCTGCTTCGCATTCCATCCTGCCCCCCCTCTTTTCGGACGAGTCCACTAGTGCGGACCCGCAATCGGAACCTTGATATACACGTTTACTATTATTTCAATACACAAAGAAACTATTGTAATAGGTAACTCTATAAAGAGCAAAAGCGAGGTAAGTTTTTTCAATTTCAATATTGGCACGCTAAAGTTCAAAAGTGCCGAGGGGCCAACGAGTGATCTGCAATCTCATTGGCCGTGGCTCCGGAAGACGCGAGGCGGTCGTATTCAAAAATAGTTTGAAACGTCGTTGGAGCTATCATTGTTATTAGATAATCCATTCCACCGATAATCGCCTCGGTCTTCAGCACAACCCGTGAGTCACATGGCAATGTCCATTTTCAAATGACATCCAGATGCGATGTATGTGGGCGAAGTATCTCTGTATGCAGGGCACTTGTCCTCGTGCACAGATGTTTATAATTGTTTACAGTCAGTGCAAAGCAGCAGACGTCTATAACTATAACAAAAACCTTGTAGATGGTCGAATAGCTTTGGCTTTGCTCCGAATCTAAAATTGGATAAACCACGGCACGATCTATTCTCACTTAATACACAACTCTTTTTTTCATTTTAAGATTTCGGCATCATCCAGCTACCATGGCTCTTGATTTCGTGATCCCAGTAACGAG
>JAWQFJ010002967.1:46209-48709 GCA_034096865.1 Theodoxus fluviatilis | reverse complement strand
TAGAGACAGAAGGGAACTGATGGGAGCTAGAGAAAGAAGGGAACTGATGGGAGCTAGAGAGAGAAGGGAACTGATGGGAGCTAGAGACAGAAGGGAACTGATGGGAGCTAGAGAGAGAAGGGAACTGATGGGAGCTAGAGAGAGAAGGGAACTGATGGGAGCTAGAGACAGAAGGGAACTGATGGGAGCTAGAGACAGAAGGGAACTGATGGGAGCTAGAGAAAGAAGGGAACTGATGGGAGCTAGAGACAGAAGGGAACTGATGGGAGCTAGAGACAGAAGGGAACTGATGGGAGCTAGAGAAAGAAGGGAACTGATGGGAGCTAGAGACAGAAGGGAACTGATGGGAGCTAGAGACAGAAGGGAACTGATGGGAGCTAGAGACAGAAGGGAACTGATGGGAGCTAGAGACAGAAGGGAACTGATGGGAGCTAGAGACAGAAGGGAACTGATGGGAGCTAGAGACAGAAGGGAACTGATGGGAGCTAGAGACAGAAGGGAACTGATGGGAGCTAGAGACAGAAGGGAACTGATGGGAGCTAGAGAAGAAGGGAACTGATGGGAGCTAGAGAAAGAAGGGAACTGATGGGAGCTAGAGAGAGAAGGGAACTGATGGGAGCTAGAGACAGAAGGGAACTGATGGGAGCTAGAGAAAGAAGGGAACTGATGGGAGCTAGAGACAGAAGGGAACTGATGGGAGCTAGAGACAGAAGGGAACTGATGGGAGCTAGAGACAGAAGGGAACTGATGGGAGCTAGAGAAAGAAGGGAACTGATGGGAGCTAGAGACAGAAGGGAACTGATGGGAGCTAGAGACAGAAGGGAACTGATGGGAGCTAGAGACAGAAGGGAACTGATGGGAGCTAGAGACAGAAGGGAACTGATGGGAGCTAGAGACAGAAGGGAACTGATGGGAGCTAGAGACAGAAGGGAACTGATGGGAGCTAGAGACAGAAGGGAACTGATGGGAGCTAGAGACAGAAGGGAACTGATGGGAGCTAGAGACAGAAGGGAACTGATGGGAGCTAGAGACAGAAGGGAACTGATGGGAGCTAGAGACAGAAGGGAACTGATGGGAGCTAGAGACAGAAGGGAACTGATGGGAGCTAGAGAAAGAAGGGAACTGATGGGAGCTAGAGACAGAAGGGAACTGATGGGAGCTAGAGACAGAAGGGAACTGATGGGAGCTAGAGACAGAAGGGAACTGATGGGAGCTAGAGACAGAAGGGAACTGATGGGAGCTAGAGACAGAAGGGAACTGATGGGAGCTAGAGACAGAAGGGAACTGATGGGAGCTAGAGACAGAAGGGAACTGATGGGAGCTAGAGACAGAAGGGAACTGATGGGAGCTAGAGAAAGAAGGGAACTGATGGGAGCTAGAGACAGAAGGGAACTGATGGGAGCTAGAGACAGAAGGGAACTGATGGGAGCTAGAGACAGAAGGGAACTGATGGGAGCTAGAGAAAGAAGGGAACTGATGGGAGCTAGAGACAGAAGGGGGAACTGATGGGAGCTAGAGACAGAAGGGAACTGATGGGAGCTAGAGACAGAAGGGAACTGATGGGAGCTAGAGACAGAAGGGAACTGATGGGAGCTAGAGACAGAAGGGAACTGATGGGAGCTAGAGACAGAAGGGAACTGATGGGAGCTAGAGACAGAAGGGAACTGATGGGAGCTAGAGACAGAAGGGAACTGATGGGAGCTAGAGACAGAAGGGAACTGATGGGAGCTAGAGACAGAAGGGAACTGATGGGAGCTAGAGACAGAAGGGAACTGATGGGAGCTAGAGAAAGAAGGGAACTGATGGGAGCTAGAGACAGAAGGGAACTGATGGGAGCTAGAGACAGAAGGGAACTGATGGGAGCTAGAGACAGAAGGGAACTGATGGGAGCTAGAGAAAGAAGGGAACTGATGGGAGCTAGAGACAGAAGGGAACTGATGGGAGCTAGAGACAGAAGGGAACTGATGGGAGCTAGAGACAGAAGGGAACTGATGGGAGCTAGAGACAGAAGGGAACTGATGGGAGCTAGAGACAGAAGGGAACTGATGGGAGCTAGAGACAGAAGGGAACTGATGGGAGCTAGAGACAGAAGGGAACTGATGGGAGCTAGAGAAAGAAGGGAACTGATGGGAGCTAGAGACAGAAGGGAACTGATGGGAGCTAGAGACAGAAGGGAACTGATGGGAGCTAGAGACAGAAGGGAACTGATGGGAGCTAGAGACAGAAGGGAACTGATGGGAGCTAGAGACAGAAGGGAACTGATGGGAGCTAGAGACAGAAGGGAACTGATGGGAGCTAGAGACAGAAGGGAACTGATGGGAGCTAGAGACAGAAGGGAACTGATGGGAGCTAGAGACAGAAGGGAACTGATGGGAGCTAGAGACAGAAGGGAACTGATGGGAGCTAGAGACAGAAGGGAACTGATGGGAGCTAGAGACAGAAGGGAACTGATGGGAGCTAGAGACAGAAGGGAACTGATGGGAGCTAGAGACAGAAGGGA
>JAWQFJ010002967.1:0-46187 GCA_034096865.1 Theodoxus fluviatilis | reverse complement strand
GGAAAGTCATGGAATTTCAACTTAGGTCATGGAAAGTCATGGAATTTAAGAACAAAAAAAGAGAAAGAAATAAAGACGTTTTCTAGGCTGTGCTTCGCGCGATACTCTCAATCTAATATTAAAGCGCTGAGTACGTCAGGAAAACGTGCCCTTGCATCCCATTGGTTAATTCTGAAGGCTCGTATGCCTTCTGCTTCCTGATTGGTTCTTTGGCTAGGTGACCTCGTTTCATTTCCACGCCTGTCCGGTCAGTTGGTTCAAACGAGGACAGAGTGAAAAGAGCTTGTTTTGTTTGTGGTGCAGTGTTTCTTTGAGAATCAGATAATCATCATGCCTGGAAAGTGTCGCTTTCAAGACTCTTGGACAGGAGACCCTGAATACCGTGAGTGGGTCATGCGAGCGAGAGTGGATGGGATGGCAAAGTGCCAACTTTGTGAAAAAGACTGCTGAATCCAACATGGGAGCGGCAGCGTTGAAAAGCCACATGAAAGGTGTCGCGCACCAGGCGCGTGCTAAAAAACACCAAGAAGAAAAGAGCAAACGTCAAACACGAATATCAGATTTTGTTCAAACTGCAAAAAATGCTGAGACAGAGTGCTTCAAAGGTGGTGGTTCCAGCTGGCGCTGCTACACCGGTCGAAACTAGGCCTGCACCCACTGGCAGTGGCAGTAGATCTACTGGGATTGACACTTTCTTGACAACAGAGGACACACTGAAAGCAGAAATTTTGTGGACTTTGAAAATGGTCATCTCCCACTTCTCATTCTCCAGTACCAAAGGAATGAACGAGCTGTTCCGTCGCATGTTTCCCGACAGTGTCATCGCCTCCAAGTTTGCCTTGAGTGAAAGCAAAGCTGGATCGAAATGGCGACCGCATGTCTGTTTCAAAATGTTGCTGTTTCTAACGTAATTTGGTCAAATATAGTTCTGGTTTAATTAGAATAGCTTAAATATATCATATTCAAGAAGGGGATAACGATATATATGCTCATTTCTAAGCCATTTCGAAGACATTAGCGCTATTTCAGTAAATAGCATGACCGTCAAAATCACACAATGGCAAGTACGAGCGTGACGGCGCGGTTGCGATTTTGACGGACAAATCAGCTGAAATCGGTTAGTTTATTGGGGTTTTTGTTTCAGCTTATGCTAGAACAATCATTTAGGAAGATATTTATTGCAATAGTATGCACATATTGGAAAAAGTATTGTAGAACTCGGGACCTTCAGCGAGTGCTAAATAGACGCCGCACGCGATGCTCGAAGAAATTTCATCAGACCGGAAGTGGCCGTCGGTTCGATAGAATCCACTTTTTCCAGGATTCGCACATATCAATAACACAAAATACTAATGTAACATGAAAGATGAGTTGTCTAATTTTTTTTAACTAGTGGTAGGATTCCGTGGTAATTTGTATCAAATCTTTGCGCTACTACAGTACTAGCCAAAATGCACTCGGCAATACCACTTCACTTTCATGGCTAATTGTGGACAATCCACAAAATATTGTGAATAAAAACAAGAATGAAAGTTGTTTATGAAGCAGAAGGTTTCAAGAACATGTGTCGTGTAGTTTTGTGTTAATCCGTCTTATTTCCGCTGAGAACATACAAGCCGATTACGTAAAAAAAAAAACTCCGCCACTACCGACTCGCGGTGGCTCGACGGAGTTTGCATTTCGCGACTCGGGTTGGTCTCTTCTAAACACTCGTCTGTCGAAGTTTCTCATTTGATCAAGTTAAAACTTTACTACTCATTAGAGGAAAGATTGCTTTTTCGTTCGGTGTATGTTTGAACTTCCGGTGAAAATCGAAAGACGAGTTATGGATGAAAGTTCGAACGTCATCGGACATTTTGTTAAAATTAGCTCACTCCCGCTTTTCTGATCAATTTCGTACAGACACTCTCGGATTCTACAAGATTTCCCCCTTCCAACGCTATATTCGATGTTAATGTACGATGAATCTACTTTTTGTCTAGTGCCCGGATTGTGCGCTTGAAGGGAGAAAACAGGTGGAAATTTTCCACCTGTTTGTGTGTACATCGGACCGCAATGGCGTTGTGTAGAGCGTGCTCGATTACCACATTCAGCGTGCGTTAATCGTTAAAGCACCAGACAATTTGGGACAAAAGGATCAATCCTTTTTTAGGAGTACTTGTTTGAAAATTTTCTGCATTTGTCAGTTTTTGAATCAATCTGCTGTAAAAATAATAAAAAGAATTAGATTTTTTTTACAACAGGTGTATTGTGCGTGAGTTTGGTCGTGTGCCATACACTTTTCTCTTTAAAATTGTCATGTATCACAGTACGCTAGGTCATGGAAAATGTTGTTGAAGGTCATGGAAAGTCATGGAAAAGTCATGGAATTTTGTATCTAAAAACCTGTACGAACCCTGGATGGGAGCTAGAGACAGAAGGGAACTGATGGGAGCTAGAGACAGAAGGGAACTGATGGGAGCTAGAGAAAGAAGGGAACTGATGGGAGCTAGAGAAAGAAGGGAACTGATGGGAGCTAGAGACAGAAGGGAACTGATGGGAGCTAGAGAAAGAAGGGAACTGATGGGAGCTAGAGAGAGAAGGGAACTGATGGGAGCTACAGACAGAAGGGAACTGATGGGAGCTACAGACAGAAGGGAACTGATGGGAGCTAGAGACAGAAGGGAACTGATGGGAGCTAGAGACAGAAGGGAACTGATGGGAGCTAGAGACAGAAGGGAACTGATGGAGCTAGAGACAGAAGGGAACTGATGGGAGCTAGAGACAGAAGGGAACTGATGGGAGCTAGAGACAGAAGGGAACTGATGGGAGCTAGAGACAGAAGGGAACTGATGGGAGCTAGAGAGAAGGACTGATGGAGCTAGAGAAGAAGGGAACTGATGGGAGCTAGAGACAGAAGGGAACTGATGGGAGCTAGAGACAGAAGGGAACTGATGGGAGCTAGAGAAAGAAGGGAACTGATGGGAGCTAGAGAAAGAAGGGAACTGATGGGAGCTAGAGACAGAAGGGAACTGATGGGAGCTAGAGAGAGAAGGGAACTGATGGGAGCTAGAGAAAGAAGGGAACTGATGGGAGCTAGAGACAGAAGGGAACTGATGGGAGCTAGAGAAAGAAGGGAACTGATGGGAGCTAGAGAAAGAAGGGAACTGATGGGAGCTACAGACAGAAGGGAACTGATGGGAGCTAGAGAAAGAAGGGAACTGATGGGAGCTAGAGACAGAAGGAGTAGATGTGATATAAAGGGGAGAAGTAGGAAAGAGTAACACCATTGAAATTAGAGCAGCAGGAATGGAGGTAAAGAAAATGAAGACAAGATGTGGATAGTTATGGGGTTAAGGCAGGTGGGGAAAGAAGCAAAAACATCTCACATCACAATCATCACCACAAGCACCACAGACCAGCAAAAATGTCAGAAAAGAAAAAATGCAGTCAAAGGGAAACAATCCACCCAACACAAGTGGGCGAAAATCCAAAGCAACAGCACCAACTAAACCTAAGACCACAGCAAAAACAACAAAACAAAACAACAAGAACTATACATCTAACTATCTGTTCAAAAGTCTGACGGCATATGGAATAAAAGATTTAGAACCTCGGTTCCCTTTAAAGGGAGGCATGGAGTTTCGGCGTCTAGATGGAAGCAAAGAGAACTCTCTCCTCAGACAGTGGTCCGGAATTTCCAAAATTCTCACTGCTTTCTTCAAAATTTGCTGATCACAGAAAGAGGAAAGGTCTCTCTGCTTTACTCCAATGATCTTGGAACAGATGTTGACAATAGCATTTAAACTGTTTCTATCCTTAACGGTCAAGCTGTTGAACCAACAAACAAACGAAAAAGTCAACAAACTTTCAATAAAGGACTGATAAAACAAACAGAGGATTTTCAGTCATTACCCTGCCCTTCCTCAGTTACTGTTTACTGCAGTCTTTTACTTTAGAGTGAGACCAGGGGGATCACCTCTAAACAGAATGTGTTAGAGTGTATGTGTAAATAACAGCCCACTTTATTTCCAAGACAGTTGCTGGCCTGAACGAACACTCCCCAAACCCCTAACCTGCCTAAGTTTCTAAGTTGATGAATTTGGAAAATATCCACACACAATATAAGTTTTTAATTTGCTCACAGCAGATTATTCATGTTTGTGTTCTCTGATGAATGGAGACGAATGGATGTAGCTTACTGAGATGAAAGATGTAGCATTCTGGTTTTCACTGAAAAAGTCTGTTTGATGGCTTGTAAAGAAAAAAAGCTATACTTTGGTTTGTTTTTAAAATCAAGGACACCATCTCTTGTTACGACAGATTAACACAAGCCATACTGTGAATGCAAATGCTAAGCATATGGTTTGAAGTTAGACACGTGAAAAGCTTCTCCCAGCAGACTGGACAGAGCGTCAGTGCATCATGTATTCATCCATGCATTCTTGCAGGGTCGGGGCCGAGGCAAGAGGCAGGAGATTGTGGGTTCGAACCTGGGCATCGACTGGGAGCAGGACCGACACCAGGCAGTGCAGAATCTGGTCCAGATGCTGGCTCTCAACCTGCCTCGCCTTTGGGACCCCCCTGTGGCTGAGGAGGACTTTGTCAGGTGTGTGTGTGTGTGAGAGTGTTTGTGTGTGTGTGTGAGAGAGAGAGAGTGTGTGAGAGTGTGTATTTGTGTGTGTGTGTGTGTGTGTGAGAGAGAGAGTGTGTGTGTGTGTGTGAGAGAGTGTGTGTGCATTTGTGTGTGTGTGTTTTTGTGTGTGTGAGTGTTTAAGAGAGTGTTTGTGTGTGTGTGAGAGTGTGTGTGTGTGAGTGTGTGTCAGTGTGAGGGTGTGTGTGCGCATGCATGAGAGTGTGTGTGTGTTTGTATGTGTGTATGTACGTGCATGTGTGTGTATGTGTGGGAGAGAATGGGTTTATGTGTGAGTGTGTGTGTTTGTATGTGTGTGTGTGTGTAATGTAAATGGTGTGTTTACTTGTTTGTGTGTGAGTGTTTTTGTTTGTGTGTTAGAGAGAGAAAGAGAGTGTGTGTGTGTGTGTGTGTGTGTGTGCATGTACATGTGTGTTTGTGGGTGTGTTCACTTTTGTGTGTGTGTGTGCTGTTTCAACCTGGTTGCAATGCAATACAACGCCAGCACCTTTTTTGTACCTTGTTGTTGCAGCCTGGTTGCTATACAATACAAAAGCCAGCACCTTTTTCTGTACTTTGCTGTTTCAGCCTGGTTGCAATGCAATACAAAAGCCAGCACCTTTTTCTGTCTTGTTGTTGCAGCCTGGTTGCAATGCAATATAAAAGCCAGCACCTTTTTATGTGCCTTTTTGTTGCAGCCTTGTCAGCAACTGCTGCTACAAGCTGCTGGAGAACCCTGGTGTCACGAAGGTGAAGGACACCTGTGAGTTCATAGGTCACTGCCTGGGCATGCTGGTCAAGCGCTACAACCATGGGCTGGGTGAGTGAAGGTCTGAGAGACAGACCATGTTCACTGTTGGATGCAGTGAACAGGTCTGAGAGGCAGACCATGTTCACTGTTGGATGCAGTGAACAGGTCTGAGAGGCAGACCATGTTCACTGTTGGATGCAGTGAACAGGTCTGAGAGGCAGTCCATGTTCACTGTTGGATGCAGTGAACAGGTCTGAGAGTGAGAGGCAGACCATGTTCACTGTTGGATGCAGTGAACAGGTCTGAGAGGCAGTCCATGTTCACTGTTGGATGCAGTGAACAGGTCTGAGAGGCAGACCATGTTCACTGTTGGATGCAGTGAACAGGTCTGAGAGGCAGTCCATGTTCACTGTTGGATGCAGTGAACAGATCTGAGAGGCAGTCCATGTTCACTGTTGGATGCAGTGAACAGGTCTGAGAGGCAGTCCATGTTCACTGTTGGATGCAGAACAGGTCTGAGAGGCAGTCCATGTTCACTGTTGGATGCAGTGAACAGGTCTGAGAGGCAGTCCATGTTCACTGTTGGATGCAGCGAACAGGTCTGAGAGGCAGTCCATGTTCACTGTTGGATGCAGTGAACAGGTCTGAGAGGCAGTCCATGTTCACTGTTGGATGCAGTGAACAGGTCTGAGAGAGAGTGAGAGGCAGACCATGTTCACTGTTGGATGCAGCGAACAGGTCTGAGAGGCAGACCATGTTCACTGTTGGATGCAGTGAACAGGTCTGAGAGGCAGTCCATGTTCACTGTTGGATGCAGTGAACAGGTCTGAGAGGCAGTCCATGTTCACTGTTGGATGCAGTGAACAGGTCTGAGAGGCAGTCCATGTTCACTGTTGGATGCAGTGAACAGATCTGAGAGGCAGTCCATGTTCACTGTTGGATGCAGTGAACAGGTCTGAGAGGCAGTCCATGTTCACTGTTGGATGCAGTGAACAGATCTGAGAGGCAGACCATGTTCACTGTTGGATGCAGTGAACAGATCTGAGAGGCAGTCCATGTTCACTGTTGGATGCAGTGAACAGATCTGAGAGGCAGTCCATGTTCACTGTTGGATGCAGTGAACAGGTCTGAGAGGCAGTCCATGTTCACTGTTGGATGCAGTGAACAGATCTGAGAGGCAGACCATGTTCACTGTTGGATGCAGTGAACAGATCTGAGAGGCAGTCCATGTTCACTGTTGGATGCAGTGAACAGATCTGAGAGGCAGTCCATGTTCACTGTTGGATGCAGTGAACAGGTCTGAGAGGCAGTCCATGTTCACTGTTGGATGCAGTGAACAGATCTGAGAGGCAGACCATGTTCACTGTTGGATGCAGCGAACAGGTCTGAGAGGCAGACCATGTTCACTGTTGGATGCAGTGAACAGGTCTGAGAGGCAGACCATGTTCACTGTTGGATGCAGTGAACAGGTCTGAGAGGCAGACCATGTTCACTGTTGGATGCAGTGAACAGGTCTGAGAGTGAGAGGCAGACCATGTTCACTGTTGGATGCAGTGAACAGGTCTGAGAGAGAGGGAGAGGCAGACCATGTTCACTGTTGGATGCAGTGAACAGGTCTGAGAGGCAGACCATGTTCACTGTTGGATGCAGCGAACACGTAGCCTTAGGCTTTTGACTACAGTGATGAAAAGAGGAAAAGAGAAATGATTTATTTTCAACTCAAAGCCCGTGTAGCCCCATCCTTTGTAAGGTTCTGGGTTTGGAAATAAATTCTTTGCACACCGTGCTTGGAATGTTTGTTCAAACCCCAAACTGTGTCCTATCCCCACTCAGGATAAAGTTGTTTCTGTGAGTTTTTTAATGAGCTATTAAATGACGTAGTTGATCTAGAATCTGCAATCTAGAAATAACATGTTGAATGAAGGTTTCTGGTTTTTCAAATGCTCCTAAGTTCTAAATAAACGCTTTCTTCAATAACAGTAATGATGATGATGAAGATAAAGACAGCGACAACTGTGTTCCAGGGGCCAGTCTGAAAGTGATACAGCTGCTGCAGCACTTTGAGCATGTGGTGTCACCCCTGGTGACTGCCGTTGCCCTCATGGCCACTGAGTACGGAGCCAAGAGTGTGGTGGCTGAGATCATGAGGTGAGAACGACCTTCTACCACATCTTCCTGGCTTTGCTGTGCAATCCATCACTTTTCTGATACAGGCACACAGAGAGAAAATGATTGGAAAGTATTGGAGGCCAAGTGATATGGGTGGATGTAGTCTGAATTTAAATCCTTTAGTCATTTTCTTCCTGTCAGCTGCTAAAGCTGTTACACATAAGACAGAATTTTGCCTTTGGCTTACTCTCATCCCATTAGATATTTGCACTGATGAATCTCCTGTTCAAGAGAGTGACTTCAGTGTGCCTTCATGTCTGGATGATATACTTGACCATACAAGACAGCCACTACAGTGATTTACAAACTTACTGCTGTGATGTTTTGCTGCATTGACAGGGAGGCACCACAGTGACTTACAGCTGCATTGACAGGGAGGCATTACAGTGATGTTTTGCTGCATTGACAGGGAGGCACCACAGTGACTTACAGCTGTATTGACAGGGAGGCACCACAGTGACTTACACCTGTATTGACAGGGAGGCACCACAGTGACCTACAGCTGTATTGACAGGGAGGCACCACAGTGACTTACAGCTGTATTGACAGGGAGGCACCACAGTGACTTACAGCTGTATTGACAGGGAGGCACCACAGTGACTTACAGCTGTATTGACAGGGAGGCATCACAGTGACTTACAGCTGTATTGACAGGGAGGCACCACAGTGACTTACAGCTGTATTGACAGGGAGGCACCACAGTGACTTACAGCTGTATTGACAGGGAGGCACCACAGTGACTTACAGCTGCATTGACAGGGAGGCACCACAGTGACTTACAGCTGTATTGACAGGGAGGCACCACAGTGACTTACAGCTGTATTGACAGGGAGGCACCACAGTGACTTACAGCTGTATTGACAGGGAGGCACCACAGTGACTTACAGCTGCATTGACAGGGAGGCACCACAGTGACTTACAGAGCTCTGCATTGACAGGGAGGCACCACAGTGACTTACAGCTGTATTGACAGGGAGGCACCACAGTGACTTACAGCTGTATTGACAGGGAGGCACCACAGTGACTTACAGCTGTATTGACAGGGAGGCATCACGGTGACTTACAGCTGTATTGACAGGGAGGCACCACAGTGACTTACAGCTGCATTGACAGGGAGGCATTACAGTGACTTACAGCTGCATTAACAGGGAGGCATTACAGTGACTTACAGCTGCATTAACAGGGAGGCATTACAGTGACTTACAGCTGTATTGACAGGGAGGCACCACAGTGACTTACAGCTGCATTGACAGGGAGGCACCACAGTGACTTACAGCTGCATTGACAGGGAGGCACCACAGTGACTTACAGCTGTATTGACAGGGAGGCACCACAGTGACTTACAGCTGTATTGACAGGGAGGCACCACAGTGACTTACAGAGCTCTGCATTGACAGGGAGGCATTACAGTGACTTACAGCTGCATTGACAGGGAGGCACCACAGCGACTTACAGCTGTATTGACAGGGAGGCACCACAGTGACTTACAGAGCTCTGCATTGACAGGGAGGCATTACAGTGATGTTTTGCTGCATTGACAGGGAGGCACCACAGTGACTTACAGCTGCATTGACAGGGAGGCATTACAGTGATGTTTTGCTGCATTGACAGGGAGGCACCACAGTGACTTACAGCTGTATTGACAGGGAGGCACCACAGTGACTTACAGCTGTATTGACAGGGAGGCATTACAGTGACTTACAGCTGCATTGACAGGGAGGCATTACAGTGATGTTTTGCTGCATTGACAGGGAGGCACCACAGTGACTTACAGCTGTATTGACAGGGAGGCACCACAGTGACTTACAGCTGCATTGACAGGGAGGCACCACAGTGACTTACAGCTGTATTGACAGGAAGCCATTACAGTGACTTATTGCTGCCTTGACGGAGTTATTAGTGTGACTTATTGCTGCCTTGACAGTCACTACAGTGACTTATTGCTGCATTGACGGAGTTATTAGTGTGACTTATTGCTGCCTTGACGGAGTTATTAGTGTGACTTATTGCTGCCTTGACAGTCACTACAGTGACTTATTGCTGCAATGACAGGAAGTCACTACAGTGACTTATTGCTGCCTTGACAGGAAGTAACTACAGTGACTTATTGCTGCCTTGGCAGGGAGTCACAATAGTGATATATTGCTGCCTTGGCAGGGAGTTATTACAGTGACTTATTGCTGCCTTGACAGAGTCAATACAGTGACTTATTGCTGCCTTGACAGGGAGTCACTACAGTGACTTATTGCTGCCTTGACAGGGAGTCACTACAGTGACTTATTGCTGCCTTGACAGGAAGTCACTACAGTGACTTATTGCTGCCTTGAAATTCACTACAGTGACTTATTGCTGCCTTGACAGGAAGTCACTACAGTGACTTATTGCTGCCTTGAAAGTCACTACAGTGGCTTGTTGCTGCCTTGACAGGAAGTCACTACAGTGACTTATTGCTGCCTTGAAAGTCACTACAGTGGCTTGTTGCTGCCTTGGCAGGGAGTCACAATAGTGATTTATTGCTGCCTTGACAGGGAGTTACTACAGTGACTTATTGCTGCCTTGAAAGTCACTACAGTGACTTATTGCTGCCTTGGCAGGGAGTCACTACAGTGATTTTTATTGCTGCCTTGATAGTCACTACACTGACTACAGTGACTTATTGCTGCCTTGACAGGAAGTCACTACAGTGACTTATTGCTACCCTGACTGTCACTACAGTGACTTGTTGCTGCCTTGACAGGGAGTCAATACAGTGACTTATTGCTGCCTTGACAGGGAGTCACTATAGTGACTTATTGCTGCCTTGGCAGGGAGTCACTACAGTGACTTATTGCTGCCTTGGCAGAGAGTCACAATAGTGATATATTGCTGCCTTGACAGGGAGTTATGACAGTGACTTATTGCTGCCTTGGCAGAGAGTCACAATAGTGATATCTTGCTGCCTTGACAGGGAGTTATGACAGTGACTTACTACTGCCTTGAAAGTCACTACAATGACTTGTTGCTGCTTTGACAGGGAGTCAATACAGTGACTTATTGCTGCCTTGACAGGAAGTCACTACAGTCACTTATTGCTGCCTTGACAGGGAGTCACTACAGTGACTTATTGCTACCTTGGCAGGGAGTAACAATAGTGATATATTGCTGCCTTGACAGGGAGTTATTACAGTGACTTATTGCTGCCTTGAAAGTCACTACAATGACTTGTTGCTGCTTTGACAGGGAGTCAATACAGTGACTTATTGCTGCCTTGACAGGAAGTCACTACAGTGACTTATTGCTGCCTCGACAGGGTGTCACTACAGTGACTTATTGCTGCCTTGACGGTCACTACAGTGACTTATTGCTGCCTTGACAGGGAGATAGGCAACATGGATGCCAAAGACCTTGCCAAGGACACATCAGGAACAAGGGCCTTCTCCTCGTTCCTGGTAGAACTGGCAGAAAAGGTGCCACGGCTAATGCTGCCCAACATCAGCCTGTTGGTGCCCCATCTGGATGGAGAGGTAAAGATCTGCCGAGGGAAGAGTGGGGAAATGTAAAGGAGATAGAGTTGAAAGAAAAGGGGAGGAGGGATGGTGAGGGAAGGAAGAAGAGAAGGGGGAGAGGAAAGAAGGAGTTGGTAGGAGGAAGAGGAGACTGAGGGCAGAGGAGGAGAAAGGAAGAAAAGGTAGAGAAGACAGGTGGACGGTAAGGTCTCTCTCTCTCTCCCCCTCCCCCCCCCCCACCTCCAAAAAAAAATTGTTTGGTTATGGTAACCTGAGTGCCCGTTTTTTTTTCCTGCCAACCTGAAACTTCTTTTTTTTTAAATCATGCACAAAAAAGGAAAGAAAGAAATCGAAGATAAACAACAAACCATGTGCTGTCCCATCACCCCAGCCTTATGAGCACTCAGCCTCGGGGAATCCACTATTTAAGTTATTCAAAAAACCTTTTCAGTGATGGTAGTTTGGTTTATATTCAATCAGTCCTCTTCTAAAAGAAAAGAAAAAAGTTCAGGGTGACCTACTGACCCTTTTTAAAATTTGTTGCCATGTTACCTTAGCCACAACTGCCTCCCCACCCCCCCACCCCCCACCCCCCCCACCCGCCCCCACAGAAACATAGCAAGCTCTAGAGAAAGGAAGAGGGGGAGTAAGGGCAGATAAAAGCAGATGGAGAAGGAGGTGAGAGGGAATGCTAAGGATGAAGAGACCTGTCACAGGTAGGATCAAGAGGAACATGGGGAAACTAAAGGAAAGGAAGGGAAGTGTGGAGAACAGCAAGATGTTGTTATGTCCCTTTGGGACGGATGGAGGAGCACATGAGATCAAAGAGTCCACTTCATGTTAATTCATTTGAGGAAACATAATGGTATTGTCATTGCTTCCTGATGCATTTCTGCTTGGCAGTGTCGGAGTTGTACTTGACTCCATTCTCCTTGATTCTTGATAGTTTTATACAGGAGAGATATCGCTACTGGTTTTCAGTTCTGTCTTTGCCTTTGGATTTCAGTAATTAGTATTCAGATCATCTGTACTTCGAATACCAACTTCATTGCACTGCTGAACTGCTCTCTCTCATGGTCTGAGTTTTGTATCACAGTCATTGTTCCTGTTCAAAAGAGCAAATGATAGAGGCCTGTGTTTCCAGAGATGATTTCAAAGACTGCATGCCAGATTCCACCAATGCTAGGTTAAAGATCTATGAAGACGCTCCATTGCTGGTTTTCTCAGAGTTGTAGGATGGGTTGATACCTTGCTCAAATCAGACATGACCTGACTGGGGAAACTGATGATCAATGTTACTTCTCAGTGTCGCATAGCTCACTGCACATTTCTTGCTGCCTGCAGTCCTACACAATGCGCAATGGCATCCTGTCAGTGATGACAGAAATCCTGATGCGCTGCCTCATGTCTGAGGATCTTGAGGACAAGCTCAAGCAAGCTAAGGACAGCATCCTTGACAAGCTTGAGGTGAGGATGAGTCAAGATTATGTGCTTAAACTTATCGACTGATGTGCAGGTTCTCAGATGATACTCACAGACCTGCCAAGTGCTACGCTTTAGGCGTAGCATGCTACGCTTTCGACATGCTTGCTACGCTGCTACGCTCGTCCATAAAAACTACGCTTTTCCCGCGTGCTTGAACTTCTGACCGTGATGGAGAATCCCCCCCCCCCCCCCGCTTTCACGCCGCCGGTCCAGCTTATCGCGCCGCTTTCACAGCCTTATCTCTCCCCCCACCCCCGCTTCACGCCACCAGTTCAGCTTATCGCGCCGCCTTCACAGCCTTATCTCTCTCTCTCCCCCCCCCCAACCTCCGCTACGCCTATTTCTTCAATGCTACTCCAAATAGCTCTGGATGCTACTCTTTGGCATGATGGTGGGTTGGCAGGTCTGTACTCATGGCACTATTGCATTTCCTATACATATTCAGAGCATAATCACAAACACTGTTGCTTTCTGAACCTTTTTTAATCAATACATGACACTCTTGCTTTTCATATACATATTGAGAGCATAATCACAAACACTTGCTTTCTGTACTTTTTTTTATCAGTACATGACACTATTGACATATTGCTTTTCCATACAGTGGAATAGTATTCATTATATCAGTGAACTGTGTATATAACAAAATTTGATTTGTAACCCTCTCTGTACTAGCAGTGTAGGTCTCACAAAACTCATTCTCTCCAAACTTATCAGGGTCTCATCTTATATTTTTCTCCCTCTGCTTGTTGTATCAGTGGCTAAACTCCAGCTTTCAGTACAGATCAAGAAGACCAAGACTGCACACTGTTTAACATCATTTGATCGCTGGTCAACTAATACCAGAGATATCAAGTTCATAATCTTTATCAGTTAATGCTGTTTGTTCTTGATCTGTGTTGTTGGATCAAATTCACACTGCAGCAGCATGCTGGTCTTTTTGTTCCTGTCAGGATTGTACACAACACCATCACTTTTGGTGCTGTCTTTAATACCCCAACCCTTCCAGCAAATTTAGGGCCTCATTTCCATTTCTGTACATTTTATGGATCATTTCTGTACATTTATGAATCATTTAGCCTGTACATTTCACTTTCAGGATCAAATCAATCATGCCATTGTATGTGCATTTATTCCAGGATCACAACCATGACATTGTTGTCTGCTCATTGCAGGACCACATTCATGACACCAATGCCTTTGTGCGCAGCAAAGTGATGCAGCTGTGGACCAGGATTATCAATGACCTGGTGAGGTTCCAAGCTTTAGTGGATTTTAACTTTCATTTTAAACTGGTTTATTTAGTTGATATAATGAAGCTGGATACACAATGTCTTGTCTGCGCCCTTCCATAATTTCAGGGAATGTGCCTTTGTACTAATACTTCCCTTGTGTTGGTTTTAAATCAAGATAATTTTGTCAGCTAATGTATCACCAGAACACATGCTCAGTTAAAAAGGAAAACATTATTTTCATCCTGGATAACATCACATGTCTATGGTTGAGTTAATCTTGTCCGCTTTCACAATGTGTTAGTCCAAAATAATAAATCAGGGTGCTCATGATCTTTCTTCTTATCATTACTGTGTGACCTGAGATCAAGCTAAGGTATGTTTCACTGTATCCCACTCCTTGCAAGGCTTGCTTGCCAGTGCTGCCAGCACCGGCCTCCAAATGTTTCACTGTATCCCACTCCTTGCAAGGCTTGCTTGCCAGTGCTGCCAGCACCGGCCTCCAAATGTTTCACTGTATCCCACTCCTTGCAAGGCTTGCTTGCCAGTGCTGCCAGCACCGGCCTCCAAATGTTTCACTGTATCCCACTCCTTGCAAGGCTTGCTTGCCAGTGCTGCCAGCACCGGCCTCCAAATGTTTCACTGTATCCCACTCCTTGCAAGGCTTGCTTGCCAGTGCTGCCAGCACCGGCCTCCAAATGTTTCACTGTATCCCACTCCTTGCAAGGCTTGCTTGCCAGTGCTGCCAGCACCGGCCTCCAAATGTTTCACTGTATCCCACTCCTTGCAAGGCTTGCTTGCCAGTGCTGCCAGCACCGGCCTCCAAATGGGATCAGTCCCA
Organism: Theodoxus fluviatilis; assembly: GCA_034096865.1. Classification (NCBI taxonomy): domain Eukaryota; kingdom Metazoa; phylum Mollusca; class Gastropoda; order Cycloneritida; family Neritidae; genus Theodoxus; species Theodoxus fluviatilis. Next base: position 31,612 of record JAWQFJ010002967.1, on the reverse strand, counting down.
CGTCTCCAATTTTGCACTGTAGGTCGTCCCCCTGCAAAGGCTCCAGCATGTAACAGACTTGATAATTGGCCGCATCCAAGACAAGTCCAGCCAGACCAGGAAATGTGCCCTACAGCTGCTGATCAGACTGGTCAAGTGTAATCCCTACACTTCTGCTGTGAGTGTTCTCCTTCAAGTCTACTATGAGTGTAAAGCTACATCTCTGCTTTTGACGTAAGCTGTGTACCTCTGCTGTGAGTGTAATCCTTCAAGTCTACTATGAGTGTAAAGCTACATCTCTGCTTTTGATGTAAGCCGTGTACCTCTGCTGTGAGTGTAATCCTTCAATTCTACTATGAGTGAAAAGCTACATCTCTGCTTTTGACGTAAGCCGTGTACCTCTGCTGTGAGTGTAATCCTTCAATTCTACTATGAGTGTAAAGCTACATCTCTGCTTTTGACGTAAGCCGTGTACCTCTGCTGTGAGTGTAATCCTTCAAGTCTACTATGAGTGTAAAGCTACATCTCTGCTTTTGACGTAAGCTGTGTACCTCTGCTGTGAGTGTAATCCTTCAAGTCTACTATGAGTGTAAAGCTACATCTCTGCTTTTGACGTAAGCTGTGTACCTCTGCTGTGAGTGTAATCCTTCAAGTCTACTATGAATGTAAAGCTACATCTCAGACTCTGCTTTTGATGTAAGCTGTGTACCTCTGCTGTGAGTGTAATCCTTCAATTCTAAGTATGAGTGTAAAGCTACATCTCTGCTTTTGACGTAAGCTGTGTACCTCTGCTGTGAGTGTAATCCTTCAAGTCTACTATGAGTGTAAAGCTACATCTCTGCTTTTGACATAAGCCGTGTACCTCTGCTGTGAGTGTAAATCCCTATACCTCTACTATGAATGCAACTCCAACACTTCTACTGTGAATGTATGCCTACACCTGTACCTTGAGTGTAACTCTTACATCTCTACTGTGAGTGTAAAACTACATCTCTGCCTTTGATGTAAGTCCTCCACCTCAGCAACCCAATTTAAAAGTATTTTCAGCAAAAAAAAGTTTTTAAAAGTTCAGGCTGACCTACCAACCCTACTTTATTTTGCCAAGTGACCTTAATCACATCTTTGGGTGTTTTTTGGGGGGAGGGGGGGGGGGGGGGGGGGGGGTCTGATATGCTGACAGGTGGATGTGGTTTCCATTTTCCAAATGCATCAGTTTTACCACAAGACTACAGTACATTTGAGCTGTTAAAGAGACCACTCACATTTTGGTTTCTAAGCACAGTATTTTTACAGCTTCTGCCCTCAGTAAGTCCAATAGAAAAAGCATACATCTACTTCATGTCAATCTGTGTGTGTGTGTGTGTGTGTGTGTTTGAGAGAGAGAGGGGGTGGGGGGTGGAGAATGAACACAAAAGTATGTTTGCCTCTGGATGTTTTGTTTGCATGTAGACAATTCTGCGGCAGCAGCAGAGCACTAGTCATTCCATGACAGACATTTCACACGGCAACACTGACCCCAGCCCCTGGCTGTTGCAGCTGTCCATTGAGGACATACGCCAGGTCTACCAGAAGGAGAAGCAGGAACTGGAGGAGCTGCTTCCTGAGGACTTCACCGAGAAGGACCTGGGTAGGCCGAACTGTCCACGGCTGTGTCCAACATCTTTCACTGCCTTGCTCCTTCTTGCCGGCTTGTGAACGCCCCAGATTGTGTGATCTGATCATTTCTCACAGCAACAGTGAGAGCTTCCCACAATGGCTAGTAAACCTATTTGATTAGAATAACTTGCATTTCTGAGGATTAGTTGCTGCGAGTCTGGATGCCATGATGGATTCCTGTCACTTTCATGCTCTCGTGTGAAGCTGATAGAGATGTTGTGTGACTTTGCAAGAAATCTCCAACATGCATGGGCAATGCTGGTAGAGGGATGGCCTAATGTTGTGATTAGACCCAGCATACTCTGGTGAGTAAGTGTTGAATAATGACACCTGCCACACACTAGTGATGCTCAGAGCCATCACCTGAAACTGAAAAACATGTTACAGCAGACAGGTATTACTGATGGAAATACATGTAACGCATGCCGTCCTGAATTGACCATGAATCTATCTCGGACTACTGCCTCCAAAAAGAAACAATCCATGCTGCCTGGAGTTGTCCAAACAAAACACATTTTACTGACATATGATCTAAAAGCTGAATATGTTGGAATATTCTGGATTGTGTCAAAACCTTGATGGAGTGCTAAACCAATGGAGGGAAGCTATATACATATATACATGTATGTCTCTTGATGGAGGCTGCACAGCTGAAATGCGTGTGTGTATGTGCATGTGCGCGTGTGTGTATCTGCGTGTGAGTGTCTTTGCGTCTGTGTGAGTGTCTTTGCGCCTGTGTGTGTATGTGTGTGCACATTTCCCGTCATGAGAAGGTTAACACATAGGTGATACTGATAGAGATATTGTCTGTTATGCTAACATTCTGAGAAGATTCTATGTATGTACATAAGAAACTAATGGAGATGTTACCTGCTTTTGTGAGATTGTAAAACATATATCAAGCTGATAGAGACATGCCAGATTTGAGAAATTCGTAGCAAAGGGATGCTGCCCGATTTTGTCCTCAGAAACCTCGCTACAGAAGGTGGAGGCGGAGTGGTCCCCACTGGAGAAGGATGTGCTGGAAGCTCTGGTAGAGATGGCAGAGGAGGCAGAGGAGCAGTCTACAGAGGAAACCTCTCTGGAGGAGGATGCCACATCTGAGAGGTGAGGAGTGCCTTGCCCCCATGTCTACAACTGTTTGTGCAAACCCCTCACTCCTTGCCAGCTTGCATCTGGGCATCAAAGGGTTTCATATACCTTGGCCAGGGTCTGTGAAAATGCTTTCACTGAAGTAATTGTACTTGGGCTAAAAAAAAAGGACAAAGGAAAGTTGTGACGGTAACCTGACTGGTATCCCCCAAAGATCAACAGAATCTGGCTGAATCATCCCTCGAGTACCCCTCCCTTCCTCTTGTCTTTACACATGCTTTGTTTGTTTTGCCCTTTTTGACTCACATGCGAAGCAAAAGTGAGTCTATGTACTCATCCGTTTCGTCCGTCCGGGCGTCCGAAAACTTTAACGTTGGACTTTTCTCAGAGACTATTAAGTCTATCAATACCAAATGTGGCATGATGGTGTACAGACCTGCCAAATGCTACGCTTTAGGCGTAGCATACTACGCTTTCGACATGCTTGCTACGCTGCTACGCTTGTCCATAAAAACTACGCTTTTCCCGCGTGCTTGAACTTTTGACCACGATGGAGAATCTCCCCCCCCCCCCCCCCCCCCCCCGCTTTCACGCCGCCAGTGCAGCTTATCTCGCCGCCTTCACAGTCTTATCCCTCCCCCCCCCCCCCCCCCCCCCCCCCCGCTTTCACGCCACTGGGTCAGCTTATCGCGCCAACCTCACAGCTTAATCTCTCCCAACTCCCCACCCCCCCACCTCCGCTAGGCCTATTCCTTCAATGCTACTCCAAATAGCTCTGGATGCTACTCTTTGGCATGATGGTGGGTTGGCAGGTCTGGGTGTATGATGACAAGGTCTAAAAAACAGACATTTTTTTACATTTTTGACTCACATGCGAAGCAAAAGTAAGTCTATGTACTCACCCGTGTCGTCCGTCCGTCCGTGCGTAAAAAACTTAAACGTTGGATTTTTCTCGGAGACTATGAAGTCTATCAACACCAAATGTGGCATGATGGTGTATGATGACAAGGCCTCTAAAACCATACATGGTGACTTGACCTTGCTTCAAGGTCAAGGTCACAGGAGCCATAAATGTGGTCTCAAAAACAGTCATTTTTCACATTTTCCCAATTTTCTCCCACGTTATTGAGAATGGCAACCTTAGCTACAAGTGGTATATAGGTCAAAGCAAGCCCTATCTTTTGATACCAGTTTGGTTGACCTTGCTTCAAGGTCAAGGTCACAGGAGCTCTTCAAAGTTGGATTGTATACATATTTTGAAGTGACCTTGACCCTGAACTATGGAAGATAACTGTTTCAAACTTAATAATTATGTGGGGCACATGTTATACTTTCATTATGAGACACATTTGGTCACATATCATCAAGGTCAAGGTCACTTTGACCCTTATGAAATGTGACCAAAATGGGGTAGTGAACCACTAAAAGTGACCATATCTCATGGTAGAAAGTGCCAATAAGCACCATTGTGCTTCCTATGTCTTGAATTAACAGCTTTGTGTTGCATGACCTTGGATGACCTTGACCTTGGGTCAAGGTCACATGTATTTTGGTAGGAAAAATGTGTAAAGCATTTCTTAGTGTATGATGTCATTGGTAGGTTTAGTTGTTTGACCTTGACCTTGAAGGTCACCTGAAGGTCAAGGTCACATAAAGGTCAAGGTCGTATGGGCTTTGCCCTTCTTGTCTCAATTTTCTCTGAAGTATTTGAGATTGGATACCTCACCTATATATATGGTATATAGGGCAAAGTAAGCCCTATCTTTTGATACCAGTTTGGTTGACCTTGCTTCAAGGTCAAGGTCACAGGAGCTCTTCAAAGTTGGATTGCATACATATTTTGAAGTGACCTTGACCCTGAACTATGGAAGATAACTGTTTCAAACTTAATAATTATGTGGGGCACATGTTATACTTTCATCATGAGACACATTTGTTCACATATCATCAAGGTCAAGGTCACTTTGACCCTTATGAAATGTGACCAAAATGGGGTAGTGAACCACTAAAAGTGACCATATCTCATGGTAGAAAGTGCCATTGTGCTTCCTATGTCTTGAATTAACAGCTTTGTGTTGCATGACCTTGGATGACCTTGACCTTGGGTCAAGGTCACATTTACTTTGGTAGGAAAATGTGTAAAGCATTTCTTAGTGTATGATGTCATTGCTAGGTTTGGCTGTTTGACCTTGACCTTGAAGGTCACCTGAAGGTCAAGGTCATGTAAATGTCAAGATCATGTAAAGGTCAAGGTCAAGCATGTGAGTTGTATGGGCTTTGCCCTTCTTGTTTGTCTTGTACTCATCTTGCAAGCTATGAAAAATTAAGCTGTAGAAGTGAAGGGATTCAGACATGCTGGTGATTAACTCGGATTATTTTGCCGTTTCTGCCTGAACTCCCTAGTTTGTGTGATTTGTTAACGTTGAGCCCAAGGTAGCTATATCCACCTGTATGATGTTCATGCCTTCTGCTAAGGTTGTTCATTGATGACCAGGGGTAAGTTAAATGTTCAGCTTTCAGACATATTACTCGCACACACACAGCATGCATGCACTCACACACACACACACACACACACACACACACACACACACAGCATGCACACATACACACACACAGCATGCACACACAAACACGCACACACACACACAGCATGCACTCAGACACTGTGACGGTACGTCCTTTTCACATTAGTAAGAATTGAACACAAGTGGACTCAAGGTTACAGATTTACTCGTGTGTACATTAAAGTGATCCTTTCTCCCTGTTTTCTGTGTAAGTTCAGATGATGAACTATTATCCCTCCAGGTTTACTGGAGGTCCTACAGACTTTATCTGTCTGTGTGTGTGTGTGTGTGTGTGTGTCTGTCTGTCCCGTCTCCACGGCCTATATCTCAAAAACTACTGGACGGATTTCCTTGAGATTTTGCACACTGACTGGAAGTTAGGTCCCATTCAATATTATCAAATTTTCAGAATCGAGGTTTGAAAAGAAAGTGACTTTTTTACATTTTGGTGTTTCATTGAAAACGATTCAACAGACTCCATTTTGCAAAATTTGTGACGTGATCATTTGACGTCGTATAACGTGACGTCATTTGCGAGGAGATTTTTGAAGGAGGGGTGAATAGAATAGAATAGAATTCGTGACGTCATTTGCGAGGACAGAGAATGATTTAGATAGATATGTCCTCAGATGTCTTAGGCCGCAAGGCCTTTATCTGATCTTTTGATCAGTACTTATGGCTACTCTCACTCTCTCTCTGTCTCTCTCTCTGACTCTCTCTCTGTCTCTCTGTCTCTCTCTCTCTCTCTCTCTCTCTCTCTCTCTCTCTCTCTCTCTCTCTCTCTCTCTCTCCCACCCACCCTCTTACTCTCATTCTCTCTTCCCTTCCTCCCCTTTTCCCAGCTCCCCTCCCCCCCCCCTCTCTCTCACTCTCTCTGTCTCTCTCTCTGTCTCTCTCTCTGTCTCTCTCTGTCTCTCTCTCTGTCTCTGTCTCTCTCTCTGTCTCTCTCTCTGTCTCTGTCTCTCTCTCTCTGTCTCTCTCTCTCTCTCTCTCTCTCTCTCTCTCTCTCTCTCTCTCTCTCTCTCTCTCTCTCTCTCTCTCTCTCACTCTTACCACATTTGAATATTTTGCCTCAAGGGCTGAATGTAAGTAAGAAAGGCAATACAGTAGTCGCCGCTTATAAAACACGCGGTTAATAAAAACAGCCGTTTTTTAAATACAGTTGGTAAGGTCCGGATTTACTTCGTTACTGATGGACATGTTCAACAAGCAAACGGTTAATAAAAACGCCGCTTATTAAAAACACTTTTGTTCGGTCCCAATGTGTTTTTAATAAGCGGCGACTACTGTACTGCCTAATTCACTACCCTTGTCTCTAAACTCAGACGATTCCAACTGCCTGTTCCGCTTTGACGTAATCTCATGACGTCATCTACGATCTAAGAGAATCGAAGAGACGACAAAGAAAGCAGTATATATAGCAAAGCGCAACCTAGGATCCTCTGACGAGCGTACCTTATCTAACCGATCAAGATAACGCGGGGATAGGGGATAAATCGAGTGTTAAAAAGATAAATCGCCGTTGTGAATAGGGGCCCAGCGAACTAACTGAATGTCGACACAATCACGCGGCACTGTTGTACATTTGCAGTCAACGTAAGATCTCGTACGACGATTTGATTCAAGGCCTAGTGCTAATTGTTTTGATGGTCTGGTCTCAGTGTCACAAAAATATGATGATTTAATCAATCCCTGACCCGGAAATGTTGGGGACAACGACCATTTCAGCGTAATGACATCGAGTCAAACCGAGTTATCTTTCCTACTTCAGCAAAACGCTTCGATATATGTTGAACCTCTACCAGCAGGCGCCAAAATGCGATACTACGAAAAGAATATTGACGTTGATGGGTTAGATCCGTATGAAATACCAAACAGTTCATGCTATCATCCATTTTTCTACAATTTACAGTGCAAAATACGAACCACGAGGGTTTATGACAAGGTCGTTATAAATGCTTCACATACCTACAAGTTTACAATGGCACAGTTGGTAGAGCATTGGGCTCTTGGTCATGCATGACCAGGTTCGATTCTACACTGAAACTTTTTTTCGAGGGGTTGTGGGTTCGAACCCACCTGGTTTTTTGTGTTTGTGTGTGTGTGCGTTTTTTCCTCCTTTTTTCTCGGAGGCTGCGGGTTCGAACCCGATCTTCTTTTTTTCTTCTTCAAAACCTGGAGGTTCAGCGCCAGCGGTTTTTATGCTACTGCATACTGTTATGAGTTGCATGTTTATGCATGTGTTAAATAATGGACACTTAAGAATGTAGAAGCCAGCCAGGCCTCAAATAAATGTAGTTATTAGAGAACCAGCCATGCCTAGAATTAGAAAGTAGTTTGTTTTTGTGAGACGGTGGACAGTGCTAAATGAGAATGATTTGACTTTGACAAAACTTTGACATTGATTATGTCATACAGTGCTTGGCAGCGTCATATTCAGTTCTGGAAGGCGTGATGATTTTTGGAGAGAGAGGGGCGAGATTGGTCTCGGGCGAGAGGTTGGGGCATTGAACATGAGTGAAACAGGATGGATGGAATTGAAACGATCCCCGATCTCAGAATGATGTGATTTGCTTCAAGGACGGAATGTCTGAGCCTCCCTTATCAGACACAACTCTTGGTGGAGACTTTGAGTGTTGAATCGGCACAATGTTGGCTGGTCATAGCTACCTACGGTGACAAATGTCATGCCCATACTGGAAGAAGAACGATTGACGTCTGCCCCCTAAATCTGATGGACTCCAGTTCCAAGTCGCCCTGGCCTCCTTTAATGACCCAGGATGATGGCGTCCCAACCCTCCCTTGTCCCAAGACCCACACCTTGTGTCAGTCGTCACCTCACCCGTTGAACAATTGCCAGGGTCAACGGTCCTGACCCCTTCAGCAGTCTTGAACTCTCTTCCCAGACAAGTTAAACGTTTTAGTATAGGCTGGCTGGCTAAGTTAGGATTGAGTGATTATTTAGCAACCATTATCTATCTTTTTAATCATTAGTAAAGTCAGTTGAATCGTGGATGTCTACTCTCATTTTCTCTGTTGTCTGGTTCGTCCTTAACAGCAGGGAAGATGGGTAAATGTTACAGGATGGTATCGTGTTTCTCTAGACAACCTATTAGTTAAAGTTAATCAGAGTACTGGTCCTGTAAGACACATCCACACACAGATACACACACACACAAATATACACATACAAATATACATACACAAATATACATACACAAATATACATACACACACATACACACACACACACATATGCGTGTAGTACACATTGACCCTTGTGCATACACACAAGAGAGTGCAGTAAGTCTTCTCTATCTACAGCGTGTTGGAATCTGTCTACCAGCTGCTGATGAAGAAGAAACTGAAAGAAGCTGTGATCAGAACCAAACAGCTTCAGGAGGCTTTCCCTGCCCTTCCTGTCTTCATGGTGTAAGTGAAGTGTAGTCTGCCTTGTCAGTATTCAATTTGACAGTAGATTTATCAGCCTCGCTTTCCTTGTTGGGACTGCAGTCCTACGGTTGGAGTGTTCACCCAGAGTGGCTTGCAGCTAGCAGGTGTGGTGTTAAAAACTGCGTGGATTATGGAGTTGTGTCCTTGGGTAAGGTGGTTCACTTGCGGTGCCTCCCTGCAGCCAGGTGTAAAACTGGACCTGTGAGGGCAGTATGAGTCCTTTGTACAAGCAGAGCTTTATCCAAGATGAACTTGCTTAGATCATCCCATGTGAGCTCTGACCTCTCCTAAACCCAGGTGATGTATTTGTATAAAACAACTTTCACGTGTAAAACTGAAATGTGATTCACCTGGAACAGCAAATGTGCTTTAGTGCTCATTGATTCAAGACACCAACTGTATATTGCTTGTATTGAATAGAGAGTTGTTTTTATAAAGGACGTGTTGACATTAGCCATAAACCTTTTTGGTCTAAGCTGTCTGATTTCACTTGCCAGGATATAAGAGTTTTTTGCCTTATGTGACATTTGTGTGCAACCCTGCCTTTAATGGTAATGGCTGTCACGCACTGTGAAACGGAAATATGCTGTTTCTATTTCTCTGATCTAGACAGTTTCAGGTTAGTATTCGCAGTGTTGAAACTCCTTGAACCTCTCTGCTATATGATCAGCCATTCAGTATCATGTATCTCTGTCCGTGGCCAGAGTCAACTTGCTCTATGGACTCTGACGCACATCTCGATTTGAATAAAGTAGCGATTTAGATGAACTATTGATGGCAGACATCATTGACACATGCAGGTAGGGCAACAGGTGAAGGCAGCGAGTATTCCCATAGGCTGACAGGCAGAGATATTTCACTTGAAAAGAAATACTGAGAGAATAGAACCGGTCCAGAACCATGAAATCATTTCTGGTGACTCTAAAGTTCATTGTAATATCTGCTTGCACATGAGGAAACATGTATTTCATGATACAAAAACTGTTTCATTTGCACCAAGTGCAGTGGCCTTTCAAGGCAAACTGTTTCATTATCAATGGTTCTGATGTAACGCTAACAGCTCTCGTTGTTAGACTGGCCAGGGATAATGAAATGCCTAGCTTTAAAAAAGAAAGATAATCTGGTATCTAGACTGTGAGACTTCTGATGACTGGTGCTACCAAAATATGGGTCTGTATAATAAATGGAAGCAAATATAGATGTAAGCAATGACACAGGAAAGTGGAATATTTTCTTTCTGTCTGTGACTGCCTACTTACTTTTTCCAGGGAGAGCAGAGGCGGGCCGGAGCCGGAGCAGGACCAGTCTATGGAGGTGGAGGTGCAGGGGGAGGGCAGCGACGTGGAGCAGGCCAAGATGATGACCTGTCTCAAGAAGATTTTTGCTAGTACGCTCTGCTGCTTGCTTTCATCAGAATCTTCCTGTCTTTATTTCCATAAGGCCCCCCCCCCCCCCCAATCTTCCTGTCTTTATTTCCATAAGGCCCCCCCCCCCCCCAATCTTCCTGTCTTTATTTCCATAAGGCCCCCCCCCCCCCCCAATCTTCCTGTCTTTATTTAACATAAGGCCCCCCCCCCCCACCAATCTTCCTGTCTTTATTTTCATAAGGCCCCCCCCCCAATCTTCTTGTCTTTATTTCCATAAGCCCCCCCCCCCCCCCCAATCTTCCTGTCTTTATTTCCATAAGGCCCCCCCCCCCAATCTTCTTGTCTTTATTTCCATAAGGCCCCCCCCCCCCAATCTTCCTGTCTTTATTTCCATAAGGCCCCCCCCCCCCCAATCTTCTTGTCTTTATTTCCATAAGGCCCCCCCCCCCCCCAATCTTCTTTTGTTTTTTTCAATAAGGCCCCCCCCCCCCCCCAATCTTTTGTCTTTATTTCCATAAGGCCCCCCCCCCCCCCCCAATCTTCCTGTCTTTATTTCCATAAGGCCCCCCCCCCCAAAAAAAAAAAAGTAGTTGTGGTTACAGTAATCCCACTGACCGTAATTTTTTTATGCTGACCCTAAACTTTCTTAATCATGCATAAAAAAAGGAAAAAAAGAAAAGAAAAAAAGAAATCGATGATGTACAATGAAGTGTATGCAGATCCATCTTCCCTGCCCTATGAGCACTTGCGAAAGTCACTATTCACTTTTTTTTAAAGCTTTTTCAGTGAAATGGATATGTTGGTTTTGTGTTGAATCTGTTTTCTTTAATTAAAGTTCGGGCCGACCTACAGACCCTATTTTTTTGTTTGGAGGATAGGGGGCATGTGACCATCACCACAACTTTGTTTCTTTCTCGTTTTTTCCCCTTGTCATGTGATATATGGTGCTGAGAAATGAGAATACCTACATGCATATGTACATGTACATACTATACTACTTCAGTAAAGAAGCTGGAGGAGCTGGCAGCTACAGAGGTGCAAAGCCACAAGGAACTGGATGCCAGCCTGGTGGCGGAGATCCAGAAGAAGAAGACTGTGGTGCAGTTCCTGGAGGTGGGTTCTCTCCTTCTCCTCTCTCCTTTTCCTGGTTTACCCCCAGCCCCGCCTTGCACCGCGCTCCAACGCTGCCCCTGCCCATCTCGGAGCTCTAGCCCCGCCTTGCACCGCGCTCCAACGCTGTCCCTGCCCATCTCGGAGCTCTAGCCCCGCCTTGCACCGCGCTCCAACGCTGTCCCTGCCCGTCTCGGAGCTCTAGCCCTGCCAGTGCAGAGGAGGCATTATTATGAGGCTCATTGACCGTAACGCTTGGCCAGAGCACCCTCTCCCATCAGGTGGACTACCTGGCTGCTGGGTTTTCAGGGCCTGCCCCAGTAGCTCAGCCAGGGGCGGCCCCAAGCAGCCAGGGGCGGCCCCAAGCAGCCAGGGGCGGCCCCAAGCAGCCAGGGGCGGCCCCAAGCAGTCAGGGGCGGCCCCAAGCAGCCAGGGGCGGCCCCAAGCAGTCAGGGGCAACTGTGGGCACTGAGACAGGGTCAGCTCATGCTAATCCAGTCACGCATGCAAACCACCTGGAGGATCAAGCCAGACCTGTTTACACTACGCATTGAGCGTAGTAAACTACGCATTTGCACACTATACTACGCAACTACGCAAGTCTATTGTTTCCTACACAAGCGGTATTGTTTCGGCTACGCATAGTGTGACGGATCCCTCTTTCCCCCTTTTATCACTGAAATAATTTCATTGAATGTTTTAAGACTGAAGTCTTGTAGCTTGGAGGTCTGCCCTCCGTGAACCAGAAAGGTGTAAGTGACGTCCCTCGGGTTTCTTAGTCCAAAAGGAGAGATAGGCGGGTGAGCCAGTGGATCAGACAGTTTATGTGACGTCTCTCGGGTTTTCCACGTTCCAAGGACCAGAGGCTATCGTTTTCCAGACCCATAACTCCCCCAGACATGATAAGACGTAACTAATTGGCTTGACCGGTCTTTGACTCTGTATCCTGGGTGTTCCTTTTCCTCTGACGTGCCCATGGTACGCATGCGCGGTGATGTTTTCAGCTTTTTCTTAAAACTAAATGTTGGTGTCCAAAAAGTCAGTCTGCTGAAAGTCTGCTGAGGCAACGACGCCTGAAACAAGCGAGCGACTCCGTGCGTGAAGTCTATATCGCACGTAAAAAGTTGGTCTCTGCCCTCCCATCTGAGTTGGCTCCGCCACTGCCCGCTCCCACCCCACGCAGCTGACCACGCACAAGCCTTCGCCTCCCCTGCTGTGTGCTCTAAGAAGGCTTCAGCCTGCCTGCCTGCCTGTCACACAGCGCCTGCAGCCCCAGAAAATTCGTCTGCTCAACTCCACGTCGCTCTCCCCTCCCTCACCGGCCTGGAACCGCGGCTGTCAACAACCAGCCGTGAGAGCGCTCTCAAGAGTTTCGTCTGAATAGTGTTTGTGTATACATGCCCTCGCAAAGGAAAGCGAAGGAGCAATTAATGGCCTTTGTTCTCGGTCGAGAACGTGAGATAAGTGAACTGTGAGTCCACTAGAATCACATTAGAAATTCGTCGTTGGAATCATCCACTAAAAATCTCGTGAGTACTCATGAATTATGTCTGACTTTAAAGACTGAACTCTGGTCTAAACTAATAGAAAACACTGATCCGTTACCCACTGCCAGAAGTCGCATTGGGCAGGGAAGAAACATTTGGTATTCATGATACATTGATTAGACTTGAAAGGGGCGATTACCCACATGATTATCTGTTTTCTGATCATTAAATCTTTTGTTTAATTGGCAATCTTGGGTCCTCCTGTTTATTGCATGGCATGTGCATGACAGAGATTTTGATTTATTTTTAAATGTGCGTTCCTCCTCCCCAAGCAAGAATCCCCTAGACAATGCGCACTGCGCCAAGAGCCTTTGTGTCTATTCATAAACACAAATAAGAGGAGGTAACGTCACAATATCACAATCCGCAATTTTCATCATCTCGCTTGACTTTTTTTTTCCCTGATCCATGTTTTTGGGCGGAAGTCGTTTGCTGCGTGCAGCCCCGAGGATTACGTCACTCTTCCGTGCCAGAAGTGGCGTCATTCTTCGCGCCAAGATATTACGTCATCCTTCCTCCCTACACTCTACTTTGATAGCTATAAATAAGAAAAAAACACACGACAAACACCAAAATCAAATGCTTTCGGGCTCACGCCCTTCTTCAGTGAACGATGCAGAAACATAAATGATGCAACACGTGACGTAAAAAAACTTTAGAATGACATGACGTAGGCACTCCAGAACTCTCCCCCTCCACTCTCTCTCTCTCTCTCTCTCTCTCTCTCTCTCTCTCTCTCTCTCTCTCTCTATCTATATATCTCTCTCTCCATCTCCCTCTCTCTCTCTCTCTCTCTCTCTCTCTCTCTCTCTCTCTCCCTCCCTCCCTCCCTCCCTCCCTCTCTCTCCACCACCCTCATCCAAAAAAATGTTCTAGCCCGAGTTCTCGGAGCCCGAGCTCTCTCAGCGTCCAGTGCCCAGAGTGTTCTCTCTCTCTCTCTCTCTCTCTCTCTCTCTCTCTCTCTCTCTCTCTCTCTCTCTCTCTCTCTCTACGTGTTCATAGTTCCATCTATCTCTCTCTCTCAGTCAAACACATTCAGGGTAGTTGGTGCGCAGCTTGAAGCGCCAGGACTTCTCTCTCCGCTTTCGGATGTTGGTATCGTCCACATGTATCTTCTCAATAATGGTCACTCTCATGTGGGAGAGGCAGTGCCCAGGGGACCTGAAGTGCTTAGCCACTAGGGTGTCTATGTCATTGCGGATGGCGTGCGTGTGTCTACTTTGATAGAAGAGACGCCAGAAGTGGCGTCATTCTTCGCGCCAAGATATTACGTCATCCTTCCTCCCTGCACTTCACGTTGTCAACCTGTTTTACTGCCAACCCACGTGCGCTTTTCGAGACAATGGCTGAACGAAGAGCACTCCAAATCACCTGTTCGGCAACTTTCGTTTTTCACGGAAATCTCCGAGCATTGGCCTGGACGTGACGTTTCAAGCTCTTCAACTCGTTTGAATGTAGGAAAGGGATTGAGATACCTCGTAGAGAGTGATAAATTTCTTCGTTTTTGCGCCTTTTGATAGTTGTGTGGTGTCTGTCAGCAATGTTCATCAAGCCAACGTTCCACAAAGCGACGCCCGCACGCATTTTTCAGTGTTTGTCTTTGGTAAGTGAATGATTTACGAGTTTGTGTGCAGAATTTTAATCGCTAGGAAGTTTTCCCTTCGTCTCCCGTAATTGCTTGTTTTTGACATTTTATTGTGTACACTGAAAGTTTGTGGGTAACACTGAGCGTAGTAAAATCTGATGAAAGTTGGCGACGCTGACAGACGGGTATTCCCGTAGTCGCGTCGGCAAGCCTCGCTCAGCTTCGGCCGTGATCACACGCTGACCTCATAACAAGCTGGCCAATGAGAGGCAAGGAACGAAACGGCCGTCTCTTTCCGTGATTTTCATTGGTTTGCGCTGGGTTCAGATTTTTGCCTCTAGTTCATTTGTATCATATTCCTCTGCGCCGGAAATAGGCTCAGCGGAAGGCTACATGATTGGGCTTTCCGCAATACCAAACATCGGGCATTTTTCCGAGAGAAAGACCTCGTATCCAAGCACTCTAAATGACAGTTTTTGACAACCAGGTTGTGCTTTTTCAAAACTTCGATATTGGGTACCTCTCTCAAATAATCAATTAATAAATAAAGGAATCTACAGTTTGCAAGTCGGTCGCGCTCAAGTGTTGTGGAGACTACAGACTTCATTTCTGTGTTAAACTCAAAACTCGATTTTTGATGATTTTTTACGAAGTAGCAAAGGCCGTGTGCCCCCTTAAATCCTTCTGTGTTGTCTACTTAGTATACTATACTCTATTGTAGAAAGGCATTGTAGGCTTTCAGCCTATTGCCGTCTTTTTGACTCACATGCGAAGCAAAAGTGAGTCTATGTACTGAGCCGTGTCGTCCGTCCGTCCGTCCGGGCGTCCGTCCGTCCGTCCGTCCGGGCGTCCGTAAAAAACTTAAACGTTGGATTTTTCTCGGAGACTATTAAGTCTATCAACACCAAATGTGGCATGATGGTGTATGATGACAAGGCCTCAAAAAACATACATAGTGACGACCTTGCTTCAAGGTCAAGGTCACAGGAGCCATAAATGTGGTCTCAAAAACAGTCATTTTTCACATTTTCCCAATTTTCTCCCACGTTATTGAGAATGGCGACCTTAGCTACAAGTGGTATATAGGTCAAAGCAAGCCCTATCTTTTGATACCAGTTTGGTTGACCTTGCTTCAAGGTCAAGGTCACAGGAGCTCTTCAAAGTTGGATTGTATACATATTTTGAAGTGACCTTGACCCTGAACTATGGAAGATAACTGTTTCAAACTTAATAATTATGTGGGGCACATGTTATACGTTCATCATGAGACACATTTGGTCACATATCATCAAGGTCAAGGTCACTTTGACCCTTATGAAATGTGACCAAAATGGGGTAGTGAACCACTAAAAGTGACTATATCTCATGGTAGAAAGTGCCAATAAGCACCATTGTGCTTCCTATGTCTTGAATTAACAGCTTTGTGTTGCATGACCTTGGATGACCTTGACCTTGGGTCAAGGTCACATGTATTTTGGTAGGAAAAATGTGTAAATCATTTCTTTGTGTATGATGTCATTGGTAGGTTAAGTTGTTTGACCTTGACCTTGAAGGTCACCTGAAGGTCAAGGTCATATAAAGGTCAAGGTCAAGCATGTGAGTCGTATGGGCTTTGCCCTTCTTGTTTGTTATTTTCATCAGACTTGGTTAAAGGTTATCTGGTTTCACTCTCTGATAATTTGCCTAACACCTAGTATTTCTTCATTAGTCTAGACTCCAGTCAGTGGAGTACATTTTATTCTGAAAGACTTTGTCCAGTTAATTTTTAAAGGCGTTTTGTGTATCTACACCGACTGTCTCTTGTGATGGACTGTTCCACATGTTAGTGAAAAAATGCTTGTAAATATGAGTGTTAGTAGATTTCTTTGTTAGTTTGTCAATGATCTTGATTGATGAACTCCATAAAACAATGAATAAATGTGAACTACATGTAGAAAAAGAAGCAAACATTGTTTATGTTTTTGTAATAGGACGACGAGAAATTTGGAATGTGTTCGCTATTGCAGAGGCCGCTATTGCTGGATTTTTTGGGTCAAAAGTTCTTAAGGCCAATTTGATTCTTTTGTCCTAAAACGCCTAAAAAAAATTAGTGTTACTTAAAAAAAAACTTATACATTTTTTCAGTTTTTATCAATAACGGGTGAAGCTAGCTTTATATTCTAACCCAATCCCACGTTTGACTCTCAACGGGTGGTCCCTACGCCCTAACTCCAGGACCCGACGCTGATGTTGGACACAAACGTGACAAAAAGTAACGCGTCCAGGTTTAGGTGAAACTCCCCGGACAGGCTAAGTCAGCCAGGCTGAGCGCTATCGGTAAAACCCGAAAAAACATTTTTTTTTTTTGTAACAAAAATGTTATGGTTTTTTAGTTGTTTTAGGACAAAAGAATCAAAATGGCCTTAAGAACTTTTGACCCCAAAAATCCCGCAATAGCGGTCCCCCGCAACCCCCCCAAAAACAAACATTTCTAAGTTTAAAAAAGTAACAAAAATTATGGTTTTTTATGCGTTTTAGGAGAAAAGAATCAAAATGGCCTTAAGAACTTTTGACCCAAAAAAATTCACGCAATAGAGCGTTGCGCCCCCCGGCCCCCCCCTCCCGGCCGCAAAAGAGAGGCCGACCCCGGAAATTCTACACATTCAATTACAAAACTACACATTTCTACACTTTTGCTTCCACAAACTACACATGCAAAGTTTTAGGGGTAAACAGGTCTGTCAAGCCCATCCCACTCACAATGACCTGGTCACCAAATCTTACATAAAGCCCAAAGAAACGTTGCTTCTTGCACATTTGGCTTAAAAATTCACCAACAACACATCCATTTTTTCCATGCACAGAAATCTTTTGCTGTCGGCCATTTTGTGCCCTTATTTTTCTCTCATCAGGTGAACACAGTGAATCCACATGTAATGGTTCATGTAAGTGATTAGTCTTGGTATGAAGTAAGTGGAGGAGGATACTGATAATGATGGAGGAGATTGGTGAGGTATTTGATGCACAAAACATGACACTTTCAGGCTCAAGGGAAGTGAACTTATCTGCAACCTCAGTTGAAAGCTGTCGTAGAAATAGCAGCTGCCAGTGCTTGCCATGTATCAGCTTACAAGTGCACTGTGGACAGGAATAGCAGTCCCCAACCCTTTTTCTGGACCGTCTGTCTGGTTTTGAGTGAAACAGTATGATTTTCTCCAATGGTGTTGTGCCAAGAAATCTCATGTGAAGCATATTTTCATGTGAAACTAAATAGCCGATTTTTGTGTTGTAAGTATCAGTATGACTGAAACACATCTAGTATCCCAGGATGAGCTGCTCCAGGTTAACTTGTCACTGACACTGTTTAAAAAAAATGAAAACCTTGATAAGTGCTCACAGCTAAAACAGAAAAAGTCATATCACTTGTTAGTTTACCAAAATCTTCCCATAGGAGAATGAGTCTCCAGAGTCCATTCCTCACCATTCTGCAACCTGTTGCTATTTGTACCCACACATCCACACTGCATCCCTCTCTGCCCCCCACAGGAGACTGTGCAGTTCACGGACAAGGTGGTAGCCGCCATGCCACTCATCTGCCAGCTGCTTGGCTCCAAGAACACCAGTGATGTGTATGAGGCAATGGAGTTCTTTGTGACGGCGTTTGAGTTTGGACTGGTGGCCTCCATGCAGGGGATTCGCCGCATGCTGGTGCTGATCTGGTCCCAGGAGGCTGGCATCAGGGAGGCTGTGGTGGCAGCGTACCGCCGCCTCTACTTTGCCCTCTCAGAGACCAATCCCAGGTCAGTTGTGCTGTGCTTCTTATGGATCTTCCTGGATATACATGTGCATGCATGCAAACATATATACAGACACACATGTGTTTGCTCATTTACTTGTCTTCACCAGCAGGCCAGGGAGCAAAGCCCTGATCAAACAAGGCGCTAGGCATGCCAAATTTTTAAAAGCGGAACAGGAGCCCACATCAAAGAGCAGCCGGGCTCTTGGAATGCAATCCAAGGGAGTAGACAGGCTCAGACTACAGGACAGAGCCCTAGAGCCCTGATGGAACCCAGATAAGCCCCAGGAGGGAGCAGCCGGGCTCTTGGAATGCAATCCAAGGGGGTAGACAGGCTCAGACTACAGGACAGAGCCCTAGAGCCCTGATGGAGCCCAGATAAACCCCAGGGAGCAGCCGGGCTCTTGGAATGCAATCCAAGGGGGTAGACAGGCTCAGACTACAGGACAGAGCCCTAGAGCCCTGATGGAGCCCAGATAAACCCCAGGGAGCAGCCGGGCTCTTGGAATGCAATCCAAGGGGGTAGACAGGCTGAGACTACAGGTCAGAGCCCTAGAGCCCTGATGGAGCCCAGATAAACCCCAGGGAGCAGCCGGGCTCTTGGAATGCAATCCAAGGGGGTAGACAGGCTGAGACTACAGGACAGAGCCCTAGAGCCCTGATGGAACCCAGATAAGCCCCAGGAGGGAGCAGCCGGGCTCTTGGAATGCAATCCAAGGGGGTAGACAGGCTGAGACTACAGGACAGAGCCCTAGAGCCCTGATGGAACCCAGATAAGCCCTAGGAGGGAGCAGCCGGGCTCTTGGAATGCAATCCAAGGGGGTAGACAGGCTCAGACTACAGGACAGAGCCCTAGAGCCCTGATGGAACCCAGATAAACCCCAGGAAGGAGTGATGGAGGTAGAGGTGTTTAAGAGAGATACTCCCATACATGCACCAAAGGAAATGGAATATAAAACCCATGGAGTGATAAGGACTGTCTAACACCATACACATTAAGCCTGGGAAGAGCATGGGTGGGTGTTACTGCACAAAGAGCTCAAGGCAGTGAGGACAAGGGATGAGATGTACAAAACATTTAAGAGAATTGAAGCAACAAACTAATGTTTTGTGATCCACTGTAAGATAAAAAATAGAATTCAATAGAATGTTGCAGCCTCATAAGCTGTGTAAAACCCGTGAAGAATAGGGAACAAGAACAATAGTGAACTACTAAACTGCATACTCGCCCAAAGAGAAAAGACATGTCACCTGACTACTCACTTGAAGATAGGGTGACAATGTTGTTGGTCTTGGAGAGTGCTGTGGGTGTTGGAGCATGCACAGTGCTCGTTCTGTGCCTGGTAATTTCCAGACTGTAAGAAGTCAAGGAACAGTCACGGAAAGACTCTGATTGCATCAGCCTTCATACATGGCTTTTCCTCATGTGCAAAATTCATATGCACAGACATACGTGTGTATGTTCATATACATGCTTATTTGTATGCATTCTCTAAGATTCAATATTATATGCATATACCGTATTTTGTCTAATAGTTGCGCCTCCCCTAATAAACGCGACCCTATCTCCCCTACCCTCCCCGCCTGGTAAATGAAAGTACTGGCACTTACTTGAATGGCCAGGGCTGTCGTAGTCATCGTAAGAAGTCTCCAGAGAACCGTCAGTGCTGTCATTGCTGTCAGTGAGCACACTGGAGCGCTGGTTTTCCAGAGCATCCTCTGCCAGTTGCACTTCCGTCTCGGAAAATCCCTCGAACTCAATGTCAGACTCGTCAGTATCATCGGCCAGGAAGAGATCATCTTCACTCCCATAGAGTTTTTGACTCACATGCGAAGCAAAAGTGAGTCTATGTACTGAGCCGTTTCGTCCGTCCGTCCGGGCGTCCGGGCGTAAAAAACTTAAACGTTGGATTTTTCTCGGAGACTATTAAGTCTATCAACACCAAATGTGGCATGATGGTGTATGATGACAAGGCCTCAAAAAACATACATAGTGACTTGACCTTGCTTCAAGGTCAAGGTCACAGGAGCCATAAATGTGGTCTCAAAAACAGTCATTTTTCACATTTTCCCAATTTTCTCCCACGTTATTGAGAATGGCGACCTTAGCTACAAGTGGTATATAGGTCAAAGCAAGCCCTATCTTTTGATACCAGTTTGGTTGACCTTGCTTCAAGGTCAAGGTCACAGGAGCTCTTCAAAGTTGGATTGTATACATATTTTGAAGTGACCTTGACCCTGAACTATGGAAGATAACTGTTTCAAACTTAATATTTATGTGGGGCACATGTTATACTTTCATCATGAGACACATTTGGTCACATATCATCAAGGTCAAGGTCACTTTGACCCTTATGAAATGTGACCAAAATGGGGTAGTGAACCACTAAAAGTGACTATATCTCATGGTAGAAAATGCCAATAAGCACCATTGTGCTTCCTATGTCTTGAATTAACAGCTTTGTGTTGCATGACCTTGGATGACCTTGACCTTGGGTCAAGGTCACATGTATTTTGGTAGGAAAAATGTGTAAAGCATTTCTTAGTGTATGATGTCATTGGTAGGTTTAGTTGTTTGACCTTGACCTTGAAGGTCACCTGAAGGTCAAGGTCATATAAAGGTCAAGGTCAAGCATGTGAGTCGTATGGGCTTTGCCCTTCTTGTTATAAAGCTCTCTTTGATTGGTGGTTAACTTTCCTCATCCACCTGCATAGCTGTGTTCAGTGAAAACGGTGGGTGATGTGGATTGAAATAGACACGCCCCCTCAGCAAATATTCATGCGCCCAGCGCGCCTATTAGACAAAATATGATGTGTACTTTATTTTAAACATTCATGCACCCACCCATATGTGCCCCTCACCCACTCCCTACATAAATGCATGCATGCACACACACGCACACACACATATACACACATACATAAGCAGCACACACACTTCCCCCATGTCACAGCAGTGCCTCCATACAGGAGTGTGTGCACATATACACACATATACCAGCACACACACTTGCCCCATGTCACAGCAGTGCCTCCATACTGGGCTGTGTGCACATATACACACACACCAGCACACACACTTCCCCCATGTCAGAGCAGTGCCTCCATACTGGGCTGTGTGCACATATACACACACACCAGCACACACACTTCCCCCATGTCACAGCAGTGCCTCCATACAGGGCTGTGTGCACATATAAACACACACCAGCACACACACATATACACACATACATAAGCAGCACACACACTTCCCCCATGTCACAGCAGTGCCTCCATACAGGGCTGTGTGCACATATAAACACACACCAGCACACACACATATACACACATACATAAGCAGCACACACACTTCCCCCATGTCACAGCAGTGCCTCCATACAGGGCTGTGTGCACATATACACACACACCAGCACACACACTTCCCCCATGTCACAGCAGTGCCTCCATACAGGGCTGTGTGCACATATACACACATACCAGCACACACACTTCCCCCACGTCACAGCAGTGCCTCCATACAGGGCTGTGTGCACATATACACACATACCAGCACACACACTTCCCCCACGTCACAGCAGTGCCTCCATACAGGGCTGTGTGCACATATACACACATACCAGCACACACACTTCCCCCATGTCACAGCAGTGCCTCCATACAGGGCTGTGTGCACATATACACACATACCAGCACACACACTTCCCCCACGCCACAGCAGTGCCTCCATACAGGGCTGTGTGCACATATACACACACACCAGCACACCCACTTCTCCCATGTCACAGCAGTGCCTTCATACAGGGCTGTGTGCACATATACACACACGCCAGCACACACACTTCCCCCACGTCACAGCAGTGCCTCCATACAGGGCTGTGTGCACATATACACACACACCAGCGCACCCACTTCTCCCATGTCACAGCAGTGCCTCCATACAGGGCTGTGTGCACATATACACACACACCAGCACACACACTTCCCCCATGTCACAGCAGTGCCTCCATACAGGGCTGTGTTGCCATTGCAGACTGAGGTCCCTGGCCATTGTGAAGAACCTGACTGCCCTGTGTCGGGGATCCTCCCTGGGAGATCTGACCTCCATGGAAAGGCTGGTAAGACTCGCACGGCTCTCGGCACTCCAGTGCTTTGTGACCTCCATGGAAAGGCTGGTAAGACTCGCACAACTCTCGGCACTCCAGTGCTTTGTGACCTCCATGGAAAGGCTGGTAAGACTCGCACAACTCTCGGCACTCCAGTGCTTTGTGACCTCCATGGAAAGGCTGGTAAGACTCGCACGGCTCTCGGCACTCCAGTGCTCTGTGACCTCCATGGAAAGGCTGGTAAGACTCGCACGGCTCTCGGCACTCCAGTGCTTTGTGACCTCCATGGAAAGGCTGGTAAGACTCGCACAACTCTCGGCACTCCAGTGCTTTGTGACCTCCATGGAAAGGCTGGTAAGACTCGCACGGCTCTCGGCACTCCAGTGCTTTGTGACCTCCATGGAAAGGCTGGTAAGACTCGCACGGCTCTCGGCACTCCAGTGCTTTGTGACCTCCATGGAAAGGCTGGTAAGACTCGCACAACTCTCGGCACTCCAGTGCTTTGTGACCTCCATGGAAAGGCTGGTAAGACTCGCACAACTCTCGGCACTCCAGTGCTTTGTGACCTCCATGGAAAGGCTGGTAAGACTCGCACGGCTCTCGGCACTCCAGTGCTTTGTGACCTCCATGGAAAGGCTGGTAAGACTCGCACGACTCTTGGCACTCCAGTGCTTTGTGACCTGGATAGCATTCTCCCAGACCTGACCTCCATGGAAAGGCTGGTAAGACTCGCACGACTCTTGGCACTCCAGTGCTTTGTGACCTGGATAGCATTCTCCCAGACCTAGACTGGAGTGTGAGTCGACAATTGAGTCCAAAGTCAAGAAATTTTTCTTTGTTGTTGTTTTCCCTCCCTAGCTGCTCTGCTTGTGGATGTAATCCCAAGGATTATCCTGACCTGTTGTATTTTGATTCACAACCCAGGCTGGAGACTCCTGGTGCACTAAATTGGACTGACTTTTATTGTTTTAACAATTTTTGACTCACATGCGAAGCAAAAGTGAGTCTATGTACTGAGCCGTGTCGTCCGTCCGTCCGGGCGTCCGGGCGTCCGTCCGGGCGTCCGGGCGTAAAAAACTTAAACGTTGGATTTTTCTCGGAGACTATTAAGTCTATCAACACCAAATGTGGCATGATGGTGTATGATGACAAGGCCTCAAAAAACATACATAGTGACTTGACCTTGCTTCAAGGTCAAGGTCACAGGAGCCATAAATGTCGTCTCAAAAACAGTCATTTTTCACATTTTCCCAATTTTCTCCCACGTTATTGAGAATGGCGACCTTAGCTACAAGTGGTATATAGGTCAAAGCAAGCCCTATCTTTTGATACCAGTTTGGTTGACCTTGCTTCAAGGTCAAGGTCACAGGAGCTCTTCAAAGTTGGATTGTATACATATTTTGAAGTGACCTTGACCCTGAACTATGGAAGATAACTGTTTCAAACTTAATATTTATGTGGGGCACATGTTATACTTTCATCATGAGACACATTTGGTCACATATCATCAAGGTCAAGGTCACTTTGACCCTTATGAAATGTGACCAAAATGGGGTAGTGAACCACTAAAAGTGACTATATCTCATGGTAGAAAGTGCCAATAAGCACCATTGTGCTTCCTATGTCTTGAATTAACAGCTTTGTGTTGCATGACCTTGGATGACCTTGACCTTGGGTCAAGGTCACATGTATTTTGGTAGGGAAAATGTGTAAAACATTTCTTTGTGTATGATGTCATTGCTAGGTTTAGTTGTTTGACCTTGACCTTGAAGGTCACCTGAAGGTCAAGGTTATATAAAGGTCAAGGTCAAGCATGTGAGTCGTATGGGCTTTGCCCTTCTTGTTTAAATTTTTATTCTAAGTATTACTTGGGTTACTGTTTCATGCAGAGCTTGTACTCCACATTAAACTTGCCAGTATCTCATCTGTGCAGTGCAAAGTGTCCACTGTGTTGGTTGCCAGTGTGTGAATAGACAATCAGCAGCCAGCTGCCTTGAACAGCTCATTGGTGCCTCTGTAGCTGCATACATCTGTCTGTTGAAATTCTATCTGTTGTTGAGATGTCACTTGACCAGTAACTGACACACAGTCACAGGTTGACATGGTGCATCTGTGTGCAGTGAGTTCGCACCCAGTGGCTCCTAGTAGAATTGAGTACACTGAACAAGCACTTCTCTACCTTTCTAAGTCACCTGTGTCATTTACAAAGCCACTAAGTGGGTAGGTTGGTAACACAAGATTCTTTCAGTCGTCCCCACCTGATGGCGCCAGTGGACAGCTGTGAGGGTGTGAGGGCAGTGGTAGCGCACTGCAGTCCATCGTCACCCTGGTGTTGTGTGAGCCAGCATCAGGATGGAGTGCTCCGCAGGGAGTTGTAGATGTCGCTGGTGTTGTGTGAGCCAGCATCAGGATGGAGTGCTCCGCAGGGAGTTGTAGATGTCGCTGGTGTTGTGTGAGCCAGCATCAGGATGGAGTGCTTTGCAGGGAGTTGTAGATGTCGCTGGTGTTGTGTGAGCCAGCATCAGGATGGAGTGCTCCGCAGGGAGTTGTAGATGTCGCTGGTGTTGTGTGAGCCAGCATCAGGATGGAGTGCTCCGCAGGGAGTTGTAGATGTCGCTGGTGTTGTGTGAGCCAGCATCAGGATGGAGTGCTCCGCAGGGAGTTGTAGATGTCGCTGGTGTTGTGTGAGCCAGCATCAGGATGGAGTGCTCTGCAGGGAGTTGTAGATGTCGCTGGTATCTGACTGCCGTCTGTCCATCTGTCCTTTCCTCTGTCCATCTGTCCTTTCTTCTGTCCATCTGTCCTTTCCTCTGTCCATCTGTCCTTTCCTCTGTCCATCTGTCCTTTCCTCTGTCCATCTGTCCTTTCTTCTGTCCATCTGTCCTTTCCTCTGTCCATCTGTCCTTTCCTCTGTCCATCTGTCCTTTCCTCTGTCCATCTGTCCTTTCCTCTGTCCATCTGTCCTTTCCTCTGTCCATCTGTCCTTTCCTCTGACATCAAGTGCCAGGAAAGGATTGATGGAGTGACCCAATAATCAGGAAATAAAGTGTAAAGTGGGTCAAGGCCACATTGCATAGATGCAGGGTTTTGCCAGGCAGAGACCCGTGTCAACATGTGTCAACATTTGCCTGCCTTTACATCTGCTTTCATCATGTTGACCCCGGCCTATTCCTCGCAAGATCTTGCAAGACACTAGTGTAAAGCAATGCACCCCAACCTCCAGATAAGGGAGATAAACTTTACCTTTTCTTTTTCATCCTTACCTTTGCAACTCAAGTGTGTCATTGACCAAACTGGTAGGCTGCATAACAAGAATCTGCTGCTCGTCAGCTCTGACCTTTGCAGCCTTCTATCTGTAGCATTTTTGGACAAGTTTCTCTCTACAACTGGGACTGATCTGGAATGTTTCCCTGGCCAGGTGTGCGAGTTGGCTGGGACAGGAGACCTGGATGGAGGTGTGATACAGGTGTTATGGGAACGCTTCACCCTCAAGCTGCCCGACACCTCTCCTGAGGAAAGCCGTGCCGCCCTCCTCCTCCTCTCCATGGCTGCAGGGTGAGTGGAGCATTTGCTGTAAACATTGCTGACTGAGCAGACACGCAGTGGCATTGCAGTCAAGCTGCACTTAGAGCAGATTGTGTCATCCGTGAGGCAGATCCCCTCAGGAACATGTTGATACTTGGGCACTTATCTGTGAAGGCCCTTAGACCAGAAGACAAACAAGGTGATGTAACCAACTTGATAAATGAAAACCATTTGAGGAATAGAAGTTGCCCCACTAGTTTGCATGGACTAAAATTCAAATGCCTTCAAATGTAGAGTTATGTCAGAAGAGTTGCAGCTATTTTAGCAGTATGACAGTTGAAGCCATCTCGTTTATTGGCTTTAAGGTTTTGGCCAGGATTGGCTGTTGCAGAGGTGGGAATTGTGGAGACCAAATCAAGATGGTGTCCATGGATCTGCATTACAGTAAGATGAGTGATACTGCAGGTTGAGGACAGGAATCGTGAAGACCCAACATTGAATGGTGTTCGTAGTTGTCTTTCAAAGTGAGAAAGGTTGGCATTTTTCTGCGAAAGTAGAGATTATGGTGACTGACCTCAATGTTCTCTATCACAGTGAGGTGACAGGCTTTGCAGGGCGGAGATGGAGACTATGACAACCTACACTGAGGTGTTGTCTGTAGTTCCTCTGTGACAGAGGATGCCTGGCTGTACAGGGAGAGACGGAAATGGTAAAACCTACACTGAGGTGTTGTCTGTAGTTCCCCTATGACAGAGGGTGCCTGGCTGTACAGAGAGAGATGGAAATGGTAAAACCTACACTGAGGTGTTGTCTGTAGTTCCCCTATGACAGAGGGTGCCTGGCTGTACAGAGAGAGATGGAAATGGTAAAACCTACACTGAGGTGTTGTCTGTAGTTCCTCTATGACAGAGGGTGCCTGGCTGTACAGGGAGAGACGGAAATGGTAAAACCTACACTGAGGTGTTGTCTGTAGTTCCTCTGTGACAGAGGATGCCTGGCTGTACAGAGAGAGATGGAAATGGTAAAACCTACACTGAGGTGTTGTCTGTAGTTCCCCTATGACAGAGGATGCCTGGCTGTACAGCTCGCAGATGCAGCTGATCAAGACCAACATTGACTTGCTGGTCAAGGAGGGGCTGGGTCCGAGAGGAGAGGAGGATGACCTTCTGGCGCAGGGAGTCTGTCTGGCTCTGCTCAAGCTGGGGCCTGGACCCAAGGTCAGTTTGTTTGTTTGTTTGTTTGTTTGTTAGTTTGATCCACCATCATTCTCAGTGACAGACTCTTCTCTACTGACCTTTGAGGCAAAAAGGAAAAGAAAAATATTGTGGTAAAGGTAACATGGCAAAACTGTAGGGTTGATAGGTAGGCCTGGCCTCACACACACACACACACACACGTATGTGCATGCACGCACACACACATGCACACACGCATGTGCACGGATGCACACACGCATGCACACATGCGCGCACACACACACACATGCATGCACACACAAACACACGCACACAATTCCACCCCAAGGAGGCCAGATTTAGACGGCATACATTTGTGTGTGTGTGGGTGGATGGGTGTGTGTGTTTTAGGAAATGTCATTTATAACATAGATGCGTACCTGTACTATGTAACTTGTAAGTATTAAAAAGGTGTTTTCAGCAAAAGATGAAATAACCCGCAGTTTGTTTTCTTTTTCCTTTTTTTTTTTTGACAATGGGAAGAATTACCTAGGTCAACAGGAAACAATAACCACAACTATTAATTTTGTGTGTGGCCTAAGCAAGAATTTTTCTGTGGCGGCTGTTCCTTCCAAGTGTTTTGTCACAAAGGCAGCGAATCACAAGGGTTGTTACTGTTAGTGTTTGCACTGCAAAAGTTTTGTCAGGCAGGTGCAGTAGCCATGGACATTTTTCTCTCAGGTTGTAGTGCACCTCTGAGGAATTTTTACATGCAAATGATGATGATGATTGAAGTTTTACAGCTTATCAGCCTTTCTTCATGAAAATCACCACAATACAGTGCAATACAATACAATACAGTACACAGACCTGCCAAATGCTACGCTTTAGGCGTAGCATGCTACGCTTTCGACATGCTTGCTACGCTGCTACGCTTGTCCATAAAAACTACGCTTTTCCCGCGTGCTTGAACTTTTGACCGCTATGGAGAATTTCCCCCCCCCCCCCCCCCCCGCTTTCACGCCGCCAGTGCAGCTTATCGCGCCGCCTTCACAGCCTTATCTCCCCCCCCCCCCCCCCCCCCCCCCCGCTTTCACGCCACCGGGTCAGCTTATCACGCCAACCTCACAGCTTTATCTCTCCCCACCCCCACCCCCGCTACGCCTATTCCTTCAATGCTACTCCAAATAGCTCTGGATGCTACTCTTTGGCATGATGGTGGGTTGGCAGGTCTGAGTACAATACATTTTATTGCTCTTTGAATGAGAATTTGAGATGACTCAAGCAGGCCTGTTTTAAAAAGGGTTACATGTAGGACAACTAAATCTTCTTGGCTGTTTAGAGTAAGTGGGAGTCAAGGCTTGATTTCCCTGGTAGTAAGTCTTATCATGAATCACATAGGGAGACACTGCGGGTCGGTTCTTACCCCCAACCCACAGGGATGTCTCCCTTGCAGTGCTCAAGTATGGGAGAGAATGCAATGTGTTTTCCACAGTAATTACATGTGATGATCTGACTCATTTTGCCATGTTTGCTCATCTTCATCTCCTGCCTGAAAACTTGATAAAAATCAATGCAGTGAACATGCATAATGATATTTATGGAGCTGATACTGGCTTCACTCTCATAAAGTGATGGCTTTTCATTGTAGTTTTTTAACAAATGACTAGGTTGAACACACAGGGCCGAAGCCCAGCAAGGGGCTGACAGAAACAAATGACTAGGTTTAACATACAGGGCCGAAGCCCAGCAAGGGGCTGACAGAAACAAATGTGGGACCTCAGGCAGGGACTGAACCTGCGACCTCTCAGTTGGCGTCTGAAATGCTCTACCAGCTGAGCTAGCGTGGCCTGCATTGTTTTCCCCTGTCCACACTGCCCTGTATCAGTGGCTGCTCTCATCTGTGATATTTTCCACTTTGGGTGCTCGATCTGACGCGACTGTTGATTGTGCTTGCACAGGTAAAGGGGAAGATTGCAGAGGAGCCCTTCAAGCTGCCTCAGGAGCACCAGATGTTCGCACGTCTGCAGGACATTCTCCTGAAAGGTAGAACCTCCTTCCTCTCGGAGGGCTTCTCCTGCAAGTGGGGACGGGGAGGACATCATTTGTGGGCAGTTTCCAACTTGATGTTGTTAATGTTGTGTGTGTATTTTAGTGAGTGAGTGTGTGTGTGTGTGTGTGTGTGTGTGTGTGTGTATTTTAGTGTGTGTTTATGTGTGTGTGTTTTATTGTGTGTTTATGTGTGTGTGCGTCTTTTGGTGTGTGTGTGTGTGTTGTGGTGTGTGTTTTGGTATGTGTATGTTTTGGTGTGTGTATGTTTTGGTGTTGGTGTGTTTTGGTGTGTGTGTGTGTTTTGGTGTGTGTATGTTTTGGTGTGTGTATATTTTGGTGTTGGTGTGTTTTGGTGTTGGTGTGTTTTGGTGTGTGTGTGTGTTGTGGTGTGTGTTTTGGTATGTGTATATTTTGGTGTGTGTATGTTTTGGTGTGTGTTTGTTTTGGTGTTGGTGTGTGTGTGTGTGTGTGCTTTGTTTTTGGTTTTGTTGCGGAGTGGGTTGTGCACTTGACCTGCAGTCACTTGCTAGTAGTGGGTGTGGCATCTGAAGCTTTGTGGGTCCTGATGCTAGGTGATTAACTCACATTGTTTCTCCCCACCCAGGAGTAAAGCCAGGTAGGTAGGTGCCTGTGAGGGCACACTGTCGTACAATTAACTCTTGCGTTGGCCAAGAGCCAGCATTGGGTGGGATAACTCCCCAGGGAGTGGAGTTGGTGCTGGCACCTGACTGTGCATCGTGCCCGCCTGTCTGTTACTGTGTTTGTCATCAGTTGCCACTGAAGGATTGATCAAGTGGCGCAATGATGGGGGGGTAAAGTGCAAAGCTGTTTGAGACCCAGACAAGGGTGATAAGTCACCACACAAAACCACACCTTTTTACTCCCAATATGTGCTGCAAGAGTGATTGGTTTTCATCGCTCATCATATTGCTTTCCCTTTGCACTAGATGCCCTCCTATGTGAATGGATTTCAAAATGATGGTTTCTTGATGCTTTATCCCACCTTAATTGTTTGGAAGTCATATTGTTTGATATTGTAATAATTTCATCTCAACGAGTTACCTCTTTATTGCTCATTCCAGACTCTGGGGGGGGGGGGGGGGGGGGGGGGGGCGGGGGGTGGGGGGTGGTCACAGCACAGGACAACCTGTTATGCACCAGCCCTCATAATGGCTTTGCCCTACGTGCAAAGTTTTTAAAAAAGGGTCATCTTCTGTGGATTATCATAATTTCTCAGGCATAACGGATGATAGTTATATTACAAAACTATTTTGTAATACAGCAGATGGATCTGCATCAATATATTTGCATATTTACTCCAGCTCATCCACCCTTGGCAAAATACAAATCGTGTTGTATATTAACCAGCTGTATTTTGACCTGCCGTTTTTGTTGTTGTAATAATTGCTCTAGTCTATGTCAAGGATAAAAAGAGTGCCGAAGAAATCTAACTCCAGGTGAGGAAACTGCAGAGGATCGCTGATCACACAGCAAAATTGAAAGCAGGGGGTGGGGTGGATGCTCACTGCATGAGCTGAAAATTTGCAATAGAAACTGGAGGATTTGTCCTTACTCTCTGCTTCTCATTGATGACCTACAGGCATCTCTAACTTGGAGAGGCGCCACTGGATCCCCCTGGCAGAGCAGGTGGTGGGGGTGATCTACAAGCTGTCAGAGCACCCCGACTCTGTCTGCTCCAACCTCCTGGTGGTCATGGCACGCAGGCTGCAGGAACTGTGCTCTACTGCAGGTACCGCTCTCCTTCTCTCCCTCTCAGTCTCCCTCCCCTCTCTGTCTCCCTCCCCTCTCTGTCTCCCTCCCCTCCCTGTCTCCCTCCCCTCCCTGTCTGAGTCCCTCCCCTCCCTGTCTCCCTCCCCTCTCTGTCTCTCTCCCCTCTCTGTCTCCCTCCCCTCCCTGTCTCCCTCCCCTCTCTGTCTCCCTCCCCTCTCTGTCTCCCTCCCCTCCCTGTCTCCCTCTCTCCTCCCTGTCCTCCTGCTCCCCTCTCTGTCTCCCTCCCCTCTCTGTCTCCCTCCCCTCTCTGTCTCCCTCCCCTCTCTGTCTCCCTCCCCTCTCTGTGTCCCTCCCCCCTCTGTCTCCCTCCCCTCCCAGTGTCTCCCTCCCCTCTCTGTCTCTGCCCTCCCCTCCCTGTCTCCCTCCCCTCTCTGTCTCCCTCCCCTCTCTGTCTCCCTCCCTCTCTGTCTCCCTCCCCTCTCTGTTTCCCTCCCCCCTCTGTCTCCCCTCCCCTCTCTGTCTCCCTCCCCTCTCTGTCTCCCTCCCCTCTCTGTCTCCCCCCCCCCCCCCCCCTCTCCCTGTCTCCCTCCCCTCTCTGTCTCCCTCCCCTCTCTGTCTCCCTCCCCTCCCTGTCTCCCTCCCCTCCCTGTCTCCCTCCCCTCTCTGTCTCCCTCCCCTCTCTGTCTACCTCCCCTCTCTGTCTTCCTCCTCAGTCATGTCCTCTGGTGATTGGGCATGATCTTTTTCCTCCTCCTCCTCCTCCTCCTCGATCCTTCCTCCCTTCTCCTTTCTCCTCCTCCTCCTCCTCATCCCTTCTCCTCCCTCCTCTCTCCTCCTCCGTCTCTCTCCTTTTCCTCCTCCCCTCTTCCTCCCAGTGCTTCAGATTGTTTCA
>JAWQFJ010002966.1:182111-189151 GCA_034096865.1 Theodoxus fluviatilis | reverse complement strand
ATGAATCATACAGTGTCAGTAGCGAATGAATGAACGAGACTTCATGGCCAATCAGCCTTTGTCGGCCATGTAAGGCCGTTCACTACAAAAATCACCTGACCTAGTTAGAGCAAGTCAAACTCGATTTCCGTACCTATTCACCTTTTAGGAATCGAGAGGGGAAACGTGGTGGATCTTCTCTCCCTCAGACCCAGAGGAGATCTCAAATATTGAGAGTAGGCGGCTACTTTTGTTGCTCGTATACACGGTCTCTCACCCGTGCACAGGCGACGTAGTCTATCGTTTCAGCACGGTTTGTTTTTTTCAAAATGAGAAATGAAATGGTATACGCCATGCTCCTTTCAGTGAAAAAAGACCAGCATTTTCACAGCTGAGTGCTTTTCCATCAAGTTGAAGGGCAGAGTGTGAGAAGCCGAATAAATATCATTAAAAAGCCCAAGGGTGTGTTTGCTTGGGTCCTTGGCTAGTTGTTACAGTGCTCACTCGCAATCGCTTTCAGCCAGCAGTAACGGCGCTCGAAGCTGCGTGGAATTATAAAGAACAGCACTCTCTCAGCAAAGGTGCTCGTCTCACATTGCCACTCCTCACCCAGGAGTAAAACTATGTACCTGTGAGAGCTGTGATGACACACTGTAGTGTGATCAACCTCTGATGCGATCGTCAGCCAGCATTGGCTTCGAATACTCCCCAGGGAATGGAAATGGTGCTGGTATATGACTGTATGTATGCTATCTGTCTGTCGCTATGTTTGGCATCATGTGTCAGTAAAGAATTTATCAGGTGGCCCAGTAATCAGAGAGTAAAATGTAAAGCGACTTGACGGGTGACAAGTCGCCATACATGTATACAACTATTACCTTTGCGTTTGAGTAAACGTACCTTGCACTCTCTCCTTGATCCCTGGGAGTTCCCACGTAAGGATCACCTGTGAAAAATAATCAAATACAAGACCAGCTCTTACATTTGATTTTAAACTTTCTTGACTGGACCGAGTATACTTGTTATCATCACAAGAGGGAGACTGCTCTCCACGTTTTTCTTAACAAAACTCACTCTTTTCCTGGCAAACGAAATAAGAATTCTTATCAACACTCATGCAGAACCAGCAGATATTTCAAAACACAAAAAGCGGTTCTGATGCTATCTGCAACATCAATACTTGTCTAGTTTGGGACCCAAAAAAGGTTTCAGAGGAAAGGCTCCCCGTGCATACATCAGCAGTGGGGTGGCAGTGAAAGGACGGCGGCTGACAGCACAAGCCAGGGGTGTGGAAAAGCTACGTAATCCTACCCGAGGAAGCGTTGTCTACGGCTGCAACTCTGGCTGGGCGTTCAGATGAGGATGAAGATCTGCTTCTTCTTCTGTCATTCCTGATTCTAACTTCTTCTGGAGAAGGGCTCCTCGCCCTTGATACAAATTCTGCAGAACTCGGAGGTGATGATGACCTTGAACTCCGACCTCCCCTGTACGGAGAGCTTGACCTTGACTCAGAGTCAGAGCTGTAGGAGCGGGAGCGAGAAGAGGGTGGGGTTGGTGACCGTGGACGACTTCGGGACCTGCAGCAGATGATGATTCACAGATAGGGTACGGTGGCTGACTGGAGAGCTTCCTTGACCTAAACTCCATTGCAGCTAGAGGGCGCAGCGTTCAACAAACACAGACTCTCACATTTGCATCCCTAGCAAGTTGCGTCACTCACGTTGCTTTTCCCCACTCAGGAGTAAAATCAGATACCTGTGAGGGCTGAGATGAAAATTTGTATGGTTAAAAAAAAGCTCTGGCGCGTTCATTTGCAGCCTGGTTGCATGCACCCCAAGGAGCTGAGATGGTGTTGGAGTGACAATGAGAGCAGCCCAATGATCAGGGGGTAAAGTGTTCAAACTGAGTATCCACCAATGGCTGAATAGTCACAATATAAAAGGCACCTTTACTTCACTTTAAACAGAAGGTGGAGAATTCCTCAGAAACAGACAGTGACTTTTATCTGTTTAGTGGCATCAGAATATACACGAGGGAAACTGGTGGTGAATGCACTTCTTGACCAGACAATAGGGAAATAATTTGATCCTCACATGATAGCATGCAGACTATAAAAAAGAAGATATTTGTAAAAACCTCTGTGATCTTCCCAAACTGGTTCATTTTCATACATCTTGATAGGAAATAGATCAAACCGAGAGTGCACGATGGAGACAGCAATTTGCTCCCGTGCTTCCAGTTTGGTCTCCACAAGAACAGCGTGATGACTCACCGACTTCGATGAACCCCGTCATCCAAGTTTTGCACAGCGTATATGTAGCGGACAGTGAACTCATATCTGGTCTTGCTGAGCTTGACTAAGTGCTTTCGCATTGTGCATGCCTGTAACGAAAAGGAAAGCAATGCCTGTCTTAAATTTGTTTCTAGACTTCAAGAAAAATCCATTAGAAAAACCAACAATAACAGCAATAAAAACAGTACAGTAGCAGCGATCAGCACTGCTGTCATCTCAATCATGAGCATTTGGATCAACACTGCCACCACTACCACACCCCGTAGAACCACCGCCACCTCCACCACTACCACACCCCGTAGCACCACCGCCACCTCCACCACTACCAATTCCTGTATCACCACTGCCACCTCCACCACTACCAATTCCTGTACCACCACCGCTACCTCCACCACTACCAATTCCTGTACCACCACCGCTACCTCCACCACTACCAATTCCTGTACCACCACCGCCACCTCCACCACTACCAATTCCTGTACCACCACCGCCACCTCCACCACTACCAATTCCTGTACCACCACCGCCACCTCCACCACTACCAATTCCCGTACCACCGCCACCTCCACCACTACCAGTTCCTGTACCACCACCGCTACCTCCACCACTACCAATTCCTGTACCACCACCGCCACCCCCACCACTACCAGTTCCTGTACCACCACCGCCACCTCCACCACTACCAGTTCCTGTACCACCACCGCTACCTCCACCACTACCAATTCCCGTACCACCACCGCCACCTCCACCACTACCAGTTCCTGTACCACCACCGCCACCCCCACCACTACCAGTTCCTGTACCACCACCGCCACCCCCACCACTACCAGTTCCTGTACCACCACCGCCACGACCACTACTGCCAATTCCTGTACCACCACCGCCACCCCCACCACTACCAATTCCTGTATCACCACCGCCACCTCCACCACTACCAATTCCTCTACCACCACCGCCACCTCCACAACTACCAATTCCTCTACCACCACCGCCACCTCCACAACTACCAATTCCTCTACCACCACCGCCACCTCCACAACTACCAATTCCTCTACCACCACCGCCACCTCCACCACTACCAATTCCTGTACCACCACCGCCACCTCCACCACTACCTATTCCTGTACCACCACCGCCACGACCACTACTGCCAATTCCTGTACCACCACCGCCACCCCCACCACTACCAGTTCCTGTACCACCACTGCCACAGCCACCACTACCAGTTGGTGGCTCAACCACCGCCACGACCACTACTGCCAATTCCTGTACCACCACCGCTACCTCCACCACTACCTATTCCTGTACCACCACCGCCACCTCCACCACTACCAATTCCTGTATCACCACCGCCACCTCCACCACTACCAATTCCTGTACCACCACCACCACCGCCACCTCCACCACTACCAATTCCTGTACCACCACCGCCACCTCCACCACTACCAATTCCTGTACCACCACCGCCACCTCCACCACTACCAATTCCTGTACCACCACCGCCACCTCCACCACTACCAATTCCTGTACCACCACCGCCACCTCCACCACTACATATTCCTGTATCACCACCGCCACCTCCACCACTACCAATTCCTGTACCACCACCGCCACCTCCACCACTACCAATTCCTGTACCACCACCGCCACCTCCACCACTACCATTCCTGTAGCACCACCGCCACCTCCACCACTACCAATTCCTGTATCACCACCGCCACCTCCACCACTACCAATTCCTGTACCACCACCGCCACCTCCACCACTACCAATTCCTGTATCACCACCGCCACCTCCACCACTACCAATTCCTGTACCACCACCGCTACCTCCACCACTACCAATTCCTGTACCACCACCGCCACCTCCACCACTACATATTCCTGTACCACCACCGCCACCCCCACCACTACCAATTCCTGTATCACCACTGCCACCTCTACCACAACCAATTCCTGTACCACAACAGCCATCCAACCACTACCAATTCCTGTACCACCACAGCCACCCCAACACAACCAATTCCTGTACCACCACAGCCACCCCACCACTACCAATTCCTGTATCACCACCGCCACCTCCACCACTACCAATTCCTGTACCACCATCGCCACCTCCACAACTACCAATTCCTGTACCACCACCGCCACCTCCACCACTACCAATTCCTGTACCACCACCGCCACCTCCACCACTACCAATTCCTGTATCACCACCGCCACCTCCACCACTACCAATTCCTGTACCACCACCGCCACCCCCACCACTACCAATTCCTGTACCACCACCGCCACCCCCACCACTACATATTCCTGTATCACCACCGCCACCTCCACCACTACCAATTCCTGTACCACCACCGCCACCTCCACCACTACCAATTCCTGTACCACCACCGCCACCTCCACCACTACCAATTCCTGTACCACCACCGCCACCTCCACCACTACCAATTCCTGTACCACCACCGCCACCTCCACCACTACCAATTCCTGTACCACCACCGCCACCTCCACCACTACCAATTCCTGTACCACCACAGCCACCCCACCACTACCAATTCCTGTACCACCACCGCCACCCCACCACTACCAATTCCTGTATCACCACCGCCACCTCCACAACTACCAATTCCTCTACCACCACCGCCACCTCCACCACTACCAATTCCTCTACCACCACCGCCACCTCCACCACTACCAATTCCTGTGCCACCACCGCCACCAGCCCCTACCACTACCACACCCCTACCACCATATTCACCCCCCTCCCCCACCACTACCAACTACCACTAATCCCAACCACCACTGCCATCCTCTCTACACCACCGCCACCTCCACCAATACCTATTCCCGTACCACCATCGCCACCAGCAACCATCACTACCACACCCCTACCACCATATTCACCCCACCACTACCACTACCAACTACCACCAATCCCAAACATTACTGCCGTCCTCTCTACACCACAACCACCTATCACCACCACTACCAACTGCCCTACCACCACTGCCACCACACCTACCACTACCCCTACCACCACTGCCATCCACCACCACCACTACCATCCCTCGTACCACTACCATCCCCCGTACCACTACCATCCCCCGTACCACTACCATCCCCCGTACCATTACTGCCATCCCCTTACCATCACTACCACCTCTACTAGCGCCACTACCGACCCCGTACCACCCCACAACCACCACTGCCACCACACCTACCACTACCCCTACCACCACTGCCATCCACCACCACCACTACCATCCCTCGTACCACTACCATCCCCCGTACCACTACCATCCCCCGTACCATTACTGCCATCCCCTTACCATCACTACCACCTCTACTAGCGCCACTACCGACCCCGTACCACCCCACTACCACCAATGCCACCCCCTACCACCACTACTATCCCCCTACCACCACTGCCAGCCCCTCTACTACCACTACTACCCCCCAACAGTACCATTCCCCCTACCAACCCCCTTACCACCACAACCATCACCCGATCATCACTGCCATTCCCTCTACCACCACTACTACCATTTAATCCCCAACCATTACATCCATCCCTACAATGACTGAAACCACCCATGCCAACATTACCACCTCCCCTACAACTACCCCAACCACCACTACTACCACCAAATCATCATCTCTACTCCCAGCTACAGGGGAGGAAGGCGGGAGGGGGGAGGGAGGGGGGGACGGAGGGGGGAACGCAGGGGGCGAGGGGGGGAGGGAGAGAGGGAGGGATGGAGGGAGGTGAGGGAGGGGAGGGGGAGGGAGGGAGGGAGAGGAGGGAGAGAGCGAGGGAGAGAGCGGGAGAGCGGGAGAGAGCGAGAGAGGGCAGGGAGGAGAGGGAGGGAGGGAAGGGGAGGGCTGAGGGAGGGGAGGAGGGGCAGGGTGAGGTAGGAGGGAGGGAGGAAGGGGAGGGTAGGGAGGGGTGGGGGAGGAGGGGGTGAGGGGCAGGGAGAGGATGGAAAGGGAGGGAGAGGGAGGAGGGAGGGAGGGAGGGAGGGATGGGAGGAAGGGAGGGAGAGGAGGCGAGAGGGAGAGGGAGGGAGGAGGGGGAGGGAGGGAGGGATATAGGGAGGGATAGGGATGGAGGGGGAGAGGACGGGAGAGGAGGGAGGGGGAGGAGGGAGGGAGAGGGAGGAGGAGGAGGGAGGATGGGGAGAGGAGGGAGGGAGAGAGGGGGGAGGGAGGGAGGGAGGAGGGGGAGGAGGAAGGGGAGAGGAGGGAGGGAGGAGGAAGAGGAGGGAGGAGGGAGGGAGGAAGAGGGAGAGGAGGGGAAGGGGGAGGGAGGAGGGGAGAGGAGGGAGGGGAGGAGAGGAGGGAGGAAGAGGGAGGGAGGGAGGAGGAGAGAGGGAGAAGGAGGAAGGAGGACGAGGAGGGGAGAGGAGGGGGAGGAGGGAGGAGGGAGGAAAGGAGGAGGAGGAGGGGAGGAGGAGAGAGGAGAGGGAGGGAGGGAGGGAGGGAGGGGGGGAGGAGGGGGGAGGGAGGAGGGAAGGGGAGAGGGAGAGGGAGGGAGAGGGAAGAGGAGAGGGAGGGAGGAAAAGAGAGGGAGGGAGGGAGGGGAGATGGGGAGAGGGAGGAGGAGGGAGGGAGAGGGAGGATGGAGATAGGCAAGAGGGTCAGGAGGAGACGATAGGAGGGGAGGGGAAGGAGGAGGAGGAGGGCGGGGGAGGAGGGGGGGAGGGGAGGATGAGGGAGAGCGAGGAGGGAGGAGGAGGGAGGAGGAGGGAGAAGGGAGGTGGGGG
>JAWQFJ010002966.1:157111-169611 GCA_034096865.1 Theodoxus fluviatilis | reverse complement strand
ATGCTGTAATTGTCATAACTTCCTTCTACTCCTCTCCCCACATTATGCAAATCCTTGAAGATAGAAACATTACAAGAAATTCTAAATGCCAGCCATACTTAAAACATGACATTCAGACAGCATCTGTCCTAAACCCCATTTTTTTTTAAAGAACAAGTCATGTGAAATGAGTGTTGTTCAAGTGGGCAGAGAGCACAGCCCTGGAGATTTGCATTTTCAAATTTGTAAGCCTGCATTCCTAGAATGTGATACCCCTCCTCATCCCACACAGACCAACTGATTTGTCTATGTCCTGTGATGGTGGGTGTGGTGGAAGGCCAACAAGGCATCAATCTACCCCATTAACCATAGAAGTATCACAGTGGTGCTGACATTTTGGCCACATTTCATTTTCAGTGGTTACATCGGTCTGGCCCCCAAAATGTACAGGTCTCCATTCTACCAAGCATCACTCCTGCTGGAAACATCAACAGGTCACAACAGGAACATTTCACGACAGTTCAGTCAGAGCAACTGCTGAACAGGAAATTTTGATGAAATTTCACCCCTGCGATACTTGTATATGGTTAAACCACAGACAACAGAGACAATATCATGCATGCATGCCATGCCACTGTGTGATGGAAGAGAGAGTGAACAAAGGTTAGTGCAGTCTAAGTGACACTAACACCATATTTGTGGATATGGTGTATAACACATGACAGAAGCCAGAAACAAATCATGCAAGCATTTATTGTAAAATTGCAAAAATGCACATATAAAAGATGGTTTCAAACATTTGCTCTTCTGACTATTTGGATTAAAAGTTATTTAGTAAAAACCTTCTATCACAAGAAGTAATGCATTACACATTTCTCTTTGGTATAGTAAATTCCTTTTAAACTGTATAATTATTTAATGGTATATCACAGAGGTGCTGAACTGATGCTAGATAGGTTAAGAATATACACACTATGAACAATTCAAGCTACAGGTAAATTCTGACGATTGATACAATTAATGCAAAGAATTTCATAATCAGTGCATGTTAATACAGGATCCCATCCTCAGGAAGCATTGGATGGTGCCTATCACAGACATATTCACTAACTGCATGAGACTTGGAACATGCAATGATAGACAGTGTTTATTTTACAAATAAAAGAGTAAAATAGCAGTTGTGATGAGAGTAAAGTAAGAAAATTGCAAGTAGAATACTGCATGGTAAAGACTAGCATGAAAAATAAAATTCCAAAACTTGATCCTCTCTGTCACAGTACAAGAATGCATTGCTTCAAGCAGAGAAATAAGTAAAATAAAATGAATGAAGGAAAAATATATATTTCTCACTGTATTAATCCATTTCTGATTTGTAAAAATTGCCAGCATTCAGCACTTCACTGTGCATGAAATTTAATGGAATAATTATACATGGTTATTAAGCGGTGTGAATGAATCAACTGCATTTCAAATAGATGTAAGGATTCATCATGGAAAGCAGAGCAGCAGTGATTTTCCAGAGCTTACATAAGTGCTCAAGTACAAAGTACAGCTGGAACTGCTTGATGCTCTTCTCACCAGCTACACTGCCTGTATATATATATATATATATATATATATATATATGTATATATATATTCTGAGTTCCTCTGAGTTTAATTTTGAGATTTTCTCTTTTTCTGCTACTTCAGTGACAGACTGCCACATTGAGACAAAGAGAAAACATTTCTTCATACTCAACTTTATCTCTACATGTATAAGCTGTACTGGTGAAATGACAGAAAAGCATATGTATGTGCTACTAGTTGACTAAGTGAGGTATTGACTTTCATACTAGATTAGATGGTTAGTGTGTCTTTGAATGAGTACCTCTCTCCAAATGATAAAACTTCTTTTGTGACTTGGATTAATTACACTCATCAGTCTCAGTGACATTCCTGACTACATCAACAGACACAACAAACAACATTGAATTCTGCACAGAAAGACAAAAATGATGTTACGTGTGTATTTTCAGCCCTGAGTCTTGCCTTTGACTATATCTGAATTTCTCTGGGGACAATAGCCAGCACACACTTCTACACTGTTTATATCTGGTACTGAAAAAGTGCACAGTCGTTTAATACTCAATTCTGTCCAAAGCAACAAGCAAAGTGAAAGCTGCAATGCATCTTTGTTAGTAGGCATGGAACATAGACCTGGTGGCATGGCATGCAAGCATGAAATCACTCATGCAAATGGCAACAACACCTTCACTTCCTATACCAGTCCCCCCACCTAGGGAAACAGTATCTTTAAATAAATACCCTGCCTCTCCACTACACAAATAAAGATGACATACTTTCCCCCTTTCCACCACATAAATATACACGAAAACCCTCACCCCTTTCCACCACATAAATATACATAAAAACCCTCACCCCTTTCCACCACATAAATATACACGAAAACCCTCACCCCTTTCCACCACATAAATATACATGAAAACCCTCACCCCTTTCCACCACATAAATATACACGAAAACCCTCACCCCTTTCCACCACATAAACATACACGAAAACCCTCACCCCTTTCCACCACATAAATACAGATGACAACATTTCCCCCCTTCCACCACATAAATATGGATGACAACCCTCACCCCGTTCCATCACATAAATATAGATGACAACCCTCACCCCGTTCCACCACATAAATATAGATGACAAGCTCATCTACAAGAAGCACTACCACAACAACTAAACAGTCCTCACTCTCTTTCTTCCTCAAATGGCTCTAGGACATCAGTTGGACAAATGTACCTGACCACAACCTATATGGTACTTACTATTAGAATGACATACATAATGAGACAATGTCCTCAAAGATCCATGCTTCATTTCCTCTGCACTAGTGATAAGAATTTATCATCTCTTAAGGTAGAAAGAGAAGACCCTGATAGCTATATATCAGTATTTGTGGACACACTGATGATGTCAGCAATATGAGGGGGGGGGGGGGGGGGGGGACCCAAACACTTACACAACACTGATATGAAAAATTTGTAAACCCTGATGACTCTTTCATCAAATAAGTGACTTGTATAAAATGAATACAAGACAAATAATCACATGCACACACAAAAAAACACACACAAAGACCTTGCATCTTTGAAATGCCCATAGTCATTAAAATTAGTTTCCTGGATAAATAGAAGGACCAGTTTTAACATAACCAGCTTGAAACAGTCATAATGAAATAATTGCTTCCGGAAGACTTGAGATGACTGAGCCTCAACAAGGGAAAACATGTATTTCTCAAATAATGAATTTGCAATGCTTCTAGTGCTCCGAAGATTGATATCATGTTCCTTTCTAATGGGTCCATTTCTGAGCCTTGAGCAACCTCTAACTAAATACTTTGAGCCAATCAAATGCTAAATGGCAGAACACAAGCTCTGTATATGTGCACTGCAGCATCTTCTGCAACAGCATATCCACCACCAACTCAGCAGGAAAGAAGACCAAACAAACCTACAAGTCTCTGCATTATAGATGCACACCTCCACCACCAACTCAGCAGGAAAGAAGACCAAACAAACCTACAAGTCTCTGCATCATAGATGCACACCTCCACCACCAACTCAGCAGGAAAGAAGACCAAACAAACCTACAAGTCTCTGCATCATAGATGCACACCTCCACCACCAATTCAGCAGAGTGAATTCAGTGTCAAAGGTTTCTGATTATTGACAACTCATTCTCATGCAGCAAGTCAACAGATGGCTATATTAAAAAACACACTTTGAAATGACAGTATCTTTTGTATCCTACAAAGAAAGAATGACCAAATAACTCATGAAACTATGAAGAGTGACATAGAAACCGCATAAAAGCCATGCACAGACAAAATTCTGCAAACAATGTCATTTATCTAATCCATTTACAATGCAAAACTGACCTCAAATTCTGGCTTTTGCTTTTTCTCATCATCATCATCATCTGCTGGGGCAGGAGCCTCCTCAGGAACATCCTTGTCTTCATCATCTTCATCTTTGGCCTCATCATCTTTGGTCTCATCATCTTTGGACTCATCGTCAAAACAATTCTGTCGATCATACTCTGCTGCCAGCTCCTGGATGTCGGGATTCCCATCATCGGTGGAGGGTCCTGTGGCTCTCCGTAGGTTCTGGGACAGCTGCAGAAACTTTCTCCCACGAGCAATCTCCGCCTCCAGCAGTAGGATGTCTTGCTCCTTGACTGGCCACCCGGCGACATCCAAAGCTCGCATCAGCTTGGATCTGTTGTCCTCAAAGGAGATGGGCTTCTCACTGCCCAGTCTACACAAAACA
The DNA here is from genome assembly GCA_034096865.1 of Theodoxus fluviatilis. Classification (NCBI taxonomy): domain Eukaryota; kingdom Metazoa; phylum Mollusca; class Gastropoda; order Cycloneritida; family Neritidae; genus Theodoxus; species Theodoxus fluviatilis. Next base: position 165,301 of record JAWQFJ010002966.1, on the reverse strand, counting down.
CACATGGCAGTGAAAGATGGTGCAGTGTTATCCAACAGTGACAACAGTCAAAACTTGGAGAAGTCACAACATAACATAACATAACATAACATAACATAACATAACATAACATAACATAACATAACATAACATAACATAACGTAACGTAACGTAACATAACACTAAAGAGCACTTTGAGAGCGCAAGCCTCTGCCAAGGAAACTACAACTACTCTTCCTTGGTCCGCATAATTAATTCTGGCAGGTTTTCCGCTAGCAAGGCCTGATGCTAGGAAGTTTAGTCCATTTCAGTTGCAGAAAGCCATTTCTGAGTGCCAAATGCTTATGATGACACCATCAACAGTTTGACATCAACTTCATGATTCAAATAAAATATCTCTCTTTTTGGTTGTATTTCCAAAACTGGTTCACGGATAACCTCCAAAATTTATTGGGTTGTTCCTGGGGTGAAACCGTGACCTTTCATTAAATTTCATCATGATATGTTTTGAACTTCTTGAGTAATTTTGCTAAATAACTAATAATCCAAAGATAAAACATAACCTTGGCAGAGGTAATAACATGACACATACTTCATCAAAAATTTAGAAGTTGATGCTTGATTAAATACACTGACACTATCATTGTAGACATTTGCTTTATAAAGCCATGATGTAAGGCAAAATGATCAACAAGCAGGTTTGTAATTGTGTGACTGTCACAAACCAAAATGGAATAAGGCATCTGCAAGGGTATTTTGCATGAGTTGCTCCTCTATTCCTTGCATGTGTGTGTGCATGTGTATGTGTGTGTGCATGTGTGTGTGTGTGTATGTGTATTTAAATGAACCCAGATTTCTCCGTCCCTGGGATAGAACCACGGCACTGCGCCTCGCACATCATCCAACCCCAAAGCATGCTCACCCATCTCCGCCTGTCAAAAAGACATGGTTTCAACAAGTGAGTAGAGGCTGAGGGGCTGACCGTGTACTCTTGCAAGAGGAGAGAGCACTAGGGGGTGGGCTGGCAGGAACTGGTGTATACTCTAAACAAGTTTGAAGGGTTGGGAAGTTCCTGTAAATATTTTTTTTGTCTTTTTCTTTGGCCCGTCATAGACGTTGTGTGTGTGTGTGTGCTTGTGTGAGCGTTCAAGTGTATGTGGCTGTTGTGCATGTATGTATGTCTATGAAAGTATACTTATGTGTACACATACACATGCTTGCATGGATGCAAGTGCATGTGTATTAATGCTGATGAAACACAAGCACTCAACTTACTCTTCTTGGACATTATTTGGCAAGGCATCCCACACCAGCTTGTTCAGTCGCCTGAAGACAACAAAACATTCTCTGATGAGCAATCTGACTGCAAAACATTCTCTGATGAGCAATCTGACTGCAAAACATTCTCTGATGAGCAATCTGACTGCAAAACACTCTGAATGCTTAAAATTACTCATGTTGATAAAACAACTTCAATGTTCTCTTCCCTTTTCAATACTCCATCGGGTAACATTTCAGACTCGATGCACTTTGTAAGCACCAATTGTCAGGTTTATCAATATTCATGCAAGCAAGTCCATTGATGGTCCAGCACAGAACAGAAGTGTACAATTGCAGTCTTGAAAATATAGGTAGAAGATAGACAATCACATTCCTGAAGTCGGATTAAACATGGCCACAAGGATCACTCAGAGGTGCAGGAATCCCTGGTTTACTGAAGGATTCCTACATTTCCAATTCATCCTTGAGGTCATTTTGTATTGTGAAACTGTCTTGTCTTGCTCTCACCTTTCATAGAGAGCGATGGCACTGGAGAGCTTGGCTTCGTACCCCATCAAGTCCACACCAGTTGGGTTGACCAGTCGCACTTGCTTCCACTTGTTTACATGAGCGATGGGCAGAATCTGAGGGGAAAATGCAAATTTATTTTTTAATGGACATTTAAGGGGACAAATACAGATTTCAAAATGAACTCTATCATTAAAATGCACTTTGCAAAATAAAAATAAATGTCATGCCATTGATTGAACATGCAGACTTTTGAACTAATTCTAAATGTCCAAAGTACAATGTGTGTGGATTTTTTCCTTTGATAATATACAATCAGTGCCGTGTTACAATGGAAAACAATTTCAAGGCAGTGGGTAGATACAGTGTAATTGACGGATATTACGGCAAAAGCACTCAAGGGAAGCAAATCTAAATAAGAATTTATTATCTCCCTTGAAAAGTACACGGCTTGGGTTATTTTCGTTCATCTTTGCTTCAAAACTTCCATAATTTTGTTCAAAAGTATCATGAATGAATTAATACCAATATGAAAACATAAACACAATGAAAATACTACGAAAATGCAAATAAACCTCAATCAAAGTGGTACAGTAACATTTCCCACAATATCCATGCATAAGTATCATACATGAACATACCTCATCAAAGACCTTGGACACAACGTGCTTGTCCAAGATTGGGACATACTTGGCCTTGTGAGGGACCAGTGTGGGACGCAGAACATCCAGGATGGTCAGGCGCTTGGCTGACAGTCCACGCTTCTTCAGCCATTCCTTGGTGGAGGCCGCATTTCTCCTGTCATAGACCAGGGTGTTGGTGAGGGAACAGTGTTGACTTCTAAAGCATTTTCTGGCAGAGCTGGCATTGGATAATGCATGGTTGTGTGTGTGTGTGTGTGTGTGTGTGTGTGTGTGTGTGTGTGTGTGTTGTGTGTGTGTGTGTGTGTGTGTGTGAGAGAGAGAGAGAGAGAGAGAGAGAGAGAGAGAGAGAGAGAGAGAGAGAGATGGATCATTTCCATAACAAATGTTAAAAAATAAGATAATTAAAAAACTACAAAAAAGAATTAATGCATGCAAACAACCAAACAACTAAATTTGAACCACAATGACTGGTGCAGCTAAAACATTTTTCCTGCGATTGCAGTAATGCAAATTGTTTTTCTCTACTTCATCAGTGGAAAGCTACTGAATTTCAGACCTTTATTGCCGTACTCACCTCAAAAGCCTCTTCCTTCTTCGACTGCGTATTCTCTCATGCACATTTTCCTCTGCAAAAACAAATGGTTTATCACTAAAGGTGATTATCTGATTTTTAAAATTCACTAAATACAAACATAAGTAAAAAATGAATCAATAAGTTTTTGCAACTTGTAAAAAAAAGAGACAGGAAAAAAATACACTGCAGATTATGAAATAACAAAAGATATTCATTCTATAGTGAAAACTAAGCAGATATAGTTTCATAAATCTCTCTCTCTCTCTCTCTCTCTCTCTCTCTCTCTCTCTCTCTCTCTCTCTCTCTCTCTCTCTCTCTCTCTCTCTCTCATATGTACACATAGGAAGAAAAACACACGCAAATACAGGGAAATGCAAAACATTTTTAACATAGCAATAGGACAATCAGATTCAGTATAATTCACAGCAAAACTATGAGACCACATCAGGCCATGAACGCGAAACTTCAGACTTGTCATGAAAGCTCTGGAGGCAGGCAAACACAATGCATAAGCATGAATGTCATTAACTCCGGGTCAGGCTTGGCACCTTAACTTTAGTCGACACAAAACACTCGTTTGAAGCAATCACAGGTACACATTGGAACACTAGTTATCACAGTCTTGTATGCACACAAAATGGCCAGTAGCAACAAAAGTAATCTCTCCAAATAAACCACAGGGTAGGAGATGGACTCCGATGCACCACATGGTTGGGCAGAAAGGTGACTGAGATACAAGAATATGGGGAGATGTAGATGAAAGGGGTGGATTCAGGCTGGGTGGACTTCTGGGGATGGGGAGAAAGAGGTATGGGAAGACACAGGATGTGTTAGAAGGTAAATGGAAAATTAAAAAATCTGGGTGACAATACCCTTCTTTACAAATGAAGAAGATTAGTAGTGATGATAATGTGTATTATGTGAACAAGAAGTCATTAAATTTTCTAATGTTCTATGACATCCCATCATTCCATTCCATTGAGACTGAAAGGCAGTTGTGATTACAAATAGAGAATACACAATAACTGCAATGTTCACCCTCTTTGGTTTACTGATTCAAAAAGTATGCAACATCCCTGCCTGCTATGCCCTATGCAGTAGGTCTATGCAAAAACCCATCATTCACATACAACAGTACATTTGACTGCTGGGCCAAAGCAATCAAATAAAAATGGCAGTTACATCATCACAAGTCTTTTCATGTCAGCATTTGTGATGCCAGACTTGCCGACTTGCAGAACACATGATGTATTGCTTGCTATCCCAGGACATAGATCTTCACAATACAGTCACAGGTGTGTTTAAGGTGAAAGACATGCATGTTAGTAATTAAATGGGCATTCCAGTGTGCCAAATTCATTCCACTGTGTTGTTGCAGATCAAATGTATTTCACTCAAAACTTGGTTTCAGAGTCTTTTATTTCAAACAAAAATCACAAGTATTAGAAAATGTGTTTACTTACATGCATGTCATAAGTCTAGTCTACTCCCAAGACACCAATGTACTTTTAATTTACATGAACAGATAGTGAGAACAGTGTGGAAATACTGGCAACTTTTATGTTTTAATTATCACCTTTAACTCTTTATGATGGAGTTATTAACAACCACAAAACATTACATTCACTTTTGTGACTTTGAAATCTGAATTCAAGGGAAAACTATGTGCGGACAATAAAAACGGTTCACTAAAGACAGGTAGATAAATGATTTAGAAAGGACATCAAATACAAGTCATATGCATTAATTTAAGCAGGGTTGGGCACAAACCTGTTCACTCAAATCAATTTGCATCAAATACAACTCTCTGTAAAGCCTAAGGAAAGATAATCCCTTGTCCCCCATTGGAAGCAAAAAGCAGGGTTGGTCATGGCATGCTACACAGACAGCTATCTAAATCCGATACCCTGTGGCAGTGGCAATACTCGAGGCGACAGATGAAGTTCCTCAAGTACTGAAAAAGCAAAGTTTAAGGGCAGCCATGTTTAAGCCCAGGAAAATCTGTGAAATTCTATGTTTCAAGCAGTACAAGCAGAAAGTGTTTCTGAATAGAAAAGAAAATAACAGACCTGCAAAAAGGGTTATACTATTTGAAAAGACACCGGCACATCAAAACCCTAAAATACCATCAACATGAGTTGGCAGTGAGGTAGATACAGGAGCCATTCAACAATTTTTGCATAAATCTCAGAGCCTAAAGCTGCCTTTTTTCATTTGAAAAATCTTCCGCAAATATCATGTAGATGCACCCAACAGAAAATCATACATGGTGATTGAACACACTAGCCTGCAAACACCTGCCTGCTCACTCACACACAGGCACACACACAGGCACACACACATGCACACACACACACACATGCACACACGCATGCAATCATGCACGCACACACACACACACACACACACACACACACACACACAAAACAAACATAGAAATTTTTAAAGGTCAAATTTTTTATAAAGGACTTTGCCGTGACAGAACACTTGACAACATAACTGGGGAAAAATGTGTCACCAGCCTCAGTTAGGGACAAATGTAAAATCTTGTATGCTTGTACATGCCATTAAAAGTTAAAAACAACCTCATTGGTGTTTAATGTTTGTTTTCACAAAGTATATAGAAACTCATTGTCTGATTAAGATAAAACTAATATTGAAATAAAAGCATGACCCTACTCTGAATATGAGCATTGAAGATGTGTTACACAGCTACACAGACTTCAATACATGAATTAATGCTGACAGTATTATTCTGAAACTGTGTTACAGAGCTACACTGACAATCAGTAATAAAGAAAATAATTGGAAATCATGTGCCTGACACAATGAAAGGAGCCACATAACTGTATTATGGACGAAGCAGAAACAAATGCACAAAATCCATGAAAGGAAAAAAGAGCACAGAAATAAAAGAAAAGTCCATATCATCATCTACTTCAGCAGCAAGTAAAGAACTTTTCCCCAAAGACAGTTTTATTATTTCAGAAAGTACTTAGGCTTACCATCATCACTAATTGGGAGAAAAGCTGAAAATCAAGTAATTTGCAATAAATCAAAGAACAAATGGCATGCAACTAGTCTGGGTTCCCATGCACTATGGACGTAAAAGCACTATGCATACAATAATGAAGTCCAAGCCTTACAAAGAAACAAGTTTCCACTGAGTTCAAGCTACAATGAAAATGAAACTACATAACTGAGAAGCAATCACAGAAGAAACAAACCCCTTAAGTTTGAATGCCAGCTGTCGCTACCATATGAATAAGAGAGATGTGCTCTTTGTGAAGACTGTTTTGTAATAATTCAACATTGAATATTAAAAAGTAATACCGTGAAACTGTTTCATTGTCATTTTTTAATAATGGAGGGAGAATTATTCTGCATATCAATTATGGAGAGCAAGCATATTAACTTAACTTCTTCAGCATCTACTAGTTTTATTTAAATATGCATCATTATGAATGAAATTAGAAGAAGAAGAAGAAGAAGAAGAAGAAGAAGAAGAAGAAGAAGAAGAAGAAGAAGAAGAAGAAGAAGAAGAAGAAGAAGAAGAAGAAGAAGAAGAAGAAGAAGAAGAAGAAGAAGAAGAAGAAGAAGAAGAAGAAGAAGAAGAAGAAGAAAGGGAGGAGGAGGAGGAGGAGGAGGAGGAGGAGGAGGAGGAGGAGGAGGGGGAGGGGGAGGGGGAGGGGGAGGGGGGGGGAGACCCCCAAAAAGTTTTCACAAAGTTTCAACAATCACCTGCCCTGACCTGTCAGCTATCTGATGATGAGAGTTTATTTTTATCAAGTTCAATAAAGAGGTAGTCAATTTTGCCTACAAAGCATACCTCAAAACAAAGCAGAAAAATCGCCGTGCATGCAAAGTCACAGCCCTAATTCTAGAAGCCCTGTCTACTCATAATAAATAATACATAATTTTCCAGCAATCAGTTATAATTTTGGCTAACCCTGGGATCAAAGAGATAAGTGCACTGCACTGCCAATAGCCACACATATACACACACATAGAGGGAGGTCACTCCCACACAGCACATACGTCTCAAACCATGCAACTTGCCAGCATAGAGCCAGTGTCACAAATAGAGCAGCCGTGCCTCCAAGAGCCAGCCTACTTACTCTCGGCCAGGTGTCTCTGCCGGACTGCCTGCTTCTCAAACAGCCCCTTAGTCTCTGGCAGCAGCCACTCCGTGGGTGTGAAACGGCCACTGCTGTTCAGGGTGCGCATGAGACTGGTGCGGGTGTGGCCTATCATTGCAAAAGCACAGAAACACAGAGTGACTTACAGCCATGCCAGTATAACATAATCAATTCAGGAAATGGGAATTGTTGGGGGGCATTTTGTTAGTAGCTTGTCACTCTTTCAAATAAGGTTTTTTATTTTATTTTATTTTTTACTCTCAACAAAGAAATACTTTTAGTTACCTCAATCAAAAAACAAATCACACAAGGATATAATGAATACTTACAAAATAACTGTCATCGAAGTCACACATGCTTGGCAGCTCTTTTATCGTAAACTCAAAATCACTTCACGACATGAAAACACATTAAGCTTTTTTCTCATAATTTTACTAAGCTTCACAAAGCTTCAGAACTAAGATATAGCAAGAAATGCTGGCTCATCCAAGCAGAAACAGAGGGCAGAAGACAGCAGCATATAAGATCATAAACTGACTTGGAGCACTGTGGGCAATCCTAATGGTAACTTACAGGTAATTAATTTCCACTGCCTCATACCACCTGACAGGATTCATGAACAAACATTCTTGTGCATCCAAATATAGACTTTGAGACTTAGTTACCAGACCTATTACACAGCTGAAATTCAATAATCCTGGTTTTTCTGTTACCCACACCTCTCATGGAGAATCATGAGCCTTAGCAATTGTACCAAAACCAGAACTTCCGTACAAAGCATCTGGATGCCCTATGGATGATAGTATGTCCATTTTAGTTTAGTTTAGTAAACAGCATGGAGCAGATGAGGCACAGGTATTGAAAATGTCATTTTTTAAACATAAGAAATGACGAGATTTTGAGATCATCATTGCTACTTAGAGGACATCACAGTGTTAAAGTGTCCATCTTAAAATTAATTTCCCTGACATTCAAAGACGTCATCTGCAAATGAAGGGGGTATCTAGAGGTGTTGAACACGTGTAGAACACTTTAGTGGTGAAATTTACATGCCAGACTTCCTGAA
>JAWQFJ010002966.1:144611-152111 GCA_034096865.1 Theodoxus fluviatilis | reverse complement strand
GTTTGAACACCAAATTGTTCACATATGATGCTCCCGAACACCATACTCTACAGTTGCGGCCATTTCCACACCACTCCTTGCCCTCTAGAAATAGCATGGCATAGCTCTATAGTTTTCCTGCTCAACTCCTTGTCCTAATTTCAGCAACAATGTTAGGAACAACAAGCACTTCTGCCCCATCATCTAAACTGGACTGCTAAATTCAGAACAATGATTGACAGAATGGATGCTGGAGAACAAGCCTATGAGGCTTAGCTGACAGCTAGGTCATTACAGGAATGGCAGCAGGGGTAGATAAATGAGAAACTGGACATTATACATTGACTACATCTGACAGACAGTCCCAGCAAGGTGGTTGTGGTGAGACCCATCATTACTAATGCTCATGGTCTCACCTCAAAAGCCTCTGGCTGTTCAGGGTGGGGGCCGTTGTCCGAGTAGTAGTGGTACCGGCCTCCAGTCAGCTTGGCCAGGTCGCACAGGAACTGGTTGGCGTCCATGTCGTCACAGTTGAAGGAAATGGTGTGCATGGGCACCCGGCACTGCAGCTGCACTTGAGCAAGGATGGAGCGTGGTGGCTGCAAGTCAGGCCAAATGGAGGTATGAATATTCATTAGATACTGGAAATAAAATCAGTGGCAAGAGAGAAAGTGAAAGCTCTTACAAGGTTGTCATCAATGCAGGAACTTTTAATAGCAAAAAGACGGAATGGTAGGTTGTCCACAAGAAAACTTCGCCATGAACATCAGTTTGGGGAAGGGAGACAATCATGTGTTGAAGAGACAAGTTACTTCCCTTTACCAAATCATTCACTATTTTTATTCACAACCAAATTTAAGCCACACAAACAAATCCCTCCCTCTCTCCCACCCACCCATCAATCCCCATCAACTCCACCCAATTCCACTTTACTCCCAAACTCACCTGGTCAGGACGGCCATCAGTGAGGAGGTAGATGGCCTGGGTGGCAGGGTCGTTGAGTGCAAGCTGCAGGGCGGCGTAGGAGTTGGTGGAACCCCAGCAACTGAGGCCCTGGATCCAGGCCCAGGCACTCTGCAGACTCTCCTCATTCACCTCCACCAGCCTTGACCTCCAGCACTGCGCCTTGGAGTTGAAGGCCACCAGGTTGAAGCGCTTCTTGTGCCGAAGCTGCTCCTGTTCCATGAAAGTAAAGAGTTAGAATCCTGGGTGGGTTGGTTTCATGTCCAGAGCATATTTGCTCCATCAAGTTGGCTCTTACAACTGAAATGTTGGCAGTTTGGTGCAAGAAGAAGTTTTGACATAGAGATCAAGTTGAGTCATGAGTGTTTTAACTCCACACTGTATCACAGACAGTGTGTCCACACTATGGAAATCCATAACAATTTTTTTATTAAAAACAGCACAGGATAGCTAAACACTGATATGGCTTGTCCTTGGATGAAATAAAATAGGCCTATTAAGGTTTATGTATCATTACCATATATCTTACCAATTTGCAGAAAAATCAAAGCCTTGGATACAAAATTTAAAAATTCACTAAAAGCCTAAATTTAATGAGAATGAGCAGAACAAGCCTGAGATAGTACACTCTCTTCCCTCTTACTGACATCTTTACTACTACATCTTCCAATGGTGCAGCTGAAACTGCCACTACTACAGAATAAAATGCAGCTGAAGCAATGCAAAAATTCCCATCATACCACCATGTTATTTTTTTTTTACACCAATGTGCCAGCCATATTTACCTGTAGCAGAACAAACAGTTTGTTTTTCAAAAACTGCAGGCTGGCTTGCATGGAGGCAGAGCAGTCTATGAGGATGTAGATCTCTTCCTCTATCACGGTCCCAAACAGTGACCTGCTGCCTGCTTTCAGCCAGTCAATCCTGCAAGGCGGGTAGAGAAACAGAAAAACCATTTGTGAAAACTTCAAACCATAAAAGCAGGCTGCATGCATGTCAGCTCTTTGACTCTAAATGTTTCTCTCTAAGCTAATGCTATGCTAATGCTATGCTAATGCTATGCTAATGCTATGCTAATGCTATGCTAATGCTATGCTAATGCTATGCTAATGCTATGCTAATGCTATGCTAATGCCTAGAATGATGTGTTGCCTCGAGTGAGATGAACAGAAAGGAAATATACATATTAAAAAACCCCACATGAATACAAATTGAATGAGCCATTTATCGTTTATGACCAGCTATCCATCTGTCAAGATTTCATGTCAAAACTGTCTCCACATGCTCTCTCTTCAACATTCTACAGTGCGGAAAGTGATTTGCTCATGGAAAGGCCTACATCTCTGATAAATGGGTCAGAGATACTTCAAACATCAAGAATGAGTGTATTTTTTAATATGCTTGCAAAGGACAATGCTGGTGATTGTAAAAAAGGCCACACAAATGTACTGCACATAAGAAGTTGCTGTGTATACAGATGCACATCCACTGAACATGATGTCCCATGCTACTGGTGGAAATTCCCACTTCACCCCTAGCCACTGCCAGACCTAGGCTGTGCTCTTCCCTGCATTTTCCTCCTCACACTCACTGCTCTAAAATTGGTAATTGTGTGTTCTCAGTGAAAGCATTCTGCCACATGGTCATCACATGACTGCTGAATTTAGGTCAAAAAAGAGTTTCAGGAAGAAAACAGGATGGAAGAGCTGACCCCTTTGCAGGCCGAGAGGGACAGCGTGGGAATGGCATCAAAGGGGGAAGCATGGCAGAATGGGACATTGCACGCTAAGACAAGAGATGCTAACTAACCTCTGCTGTGGCTGTATGGAAATAGCAGCAAGGGGTGAAGTGTGGTGGTACGGAATATCATGACTTTGACTAAATCCCATGTGAAGCTGGGCACTGACTGGTTGTTTAAAATAGCTGTGCACCACTCATCTATATGAGACCTAAGTTGTCTTTGATGATACTATCATAGAGCTCAGTTGTGTGACCTTTTTCTTTTCCTGCATTGTTTAGCTCACTGACTGTTGAGAAATTTGGCTCCATTGAAATGTTGGAAGCAACATTTCTTCATGCTCAGTTTGCAAGAGAATCAGTTCTTCTGAAGAGTACGTATCAGTCTGACACAGAAATAGGTAGGTATCTAAACACAGTGCGCAAGAATACAGTGGGTCCTATTTATAGGTAACCAATCAACAGAAAATCATGTGAAATGAGTAATGTCTTGCAACCAATCAGCACCCGGCTTTGCATGGGATTTAAAAGGTAAAGGTGCTATTTTTTATATTGCGACTTTTCCGCCTATTATTGGATGCTCAAACAGCACACATTTACCCCTTGGTCATGGGGATACCTTTTTTAAAATTACTTCAACACTATCTCAACTCCCTGGGGAGCATGCAACCAGGCTGTGGATGAACACACCTAAGCTAGCTTTCACAATTTTCCAACTCAGCCCTCACATGTACCCGTTTCACTTCTGGTTGGAGAAAAGCAATGTGAGTAAAGCGCCTTGCTCAAGGATGCAACTCTAGAATCCGCACAGCTTCTAACACTGCACCCACAAGCAGCAGGCGACTGCAGGTCAAGCATGCTAAGCACTTGGCCATGGAGCCACACATTTAGAAGCATGTGCAGTGAAGGTTCTGGAATGCAAGAGAATATCGTGGCGTTAACAAACTGTTTACATCAGTCTTCTTGCCTAATCCCTTTGCCTAGTTTCAGCACATAGCCTGGGCCACCGAAGAGACTGATGGATTATGTGGCTTCATTTGCATGGCTCCAAGAGAGTGGAGCACAGTGTATTAGATTCTCAAAAATTCTTGAAAGCCTGTAAAAAGTATATAAGGCGCAATGAAGCGACATGGGAGAGCACACAAAATAGAGATAAGATGAGAGCTTAAGAAGAAGATACCTGAGTGCGAGAGTTCCCCATAAGGAGTGATTGAGACCTCTGCAGCATTGTGCCTGGAGTAAAGTTGTTACGGTAATGCTAATTACTGATTGTCGTTACTGTGTATCAACCAGCAGGTGAATAAAGTTTTACAGAACATGACCACCGGATTTAATGAACTTCGACTTCCTGGTGCAAGCTAGGAGAACCCCTGTATTAACAGGACATTGTGAAAGAGACAAGTGCAACACATGCATGTGAATATTATATGCTAAGGAAAGAGACTTCAGCCAACCTCTGCTGAATCTTGTTGAGGGCCACCAGCATCCTCTCCTCATACTGGCGGTAGACGTCAGGTGTGACCTGCACATGCATGACATTGCCGTTCTTCCATCGCACCACGGGAAACTGGTCACAGTACTTGGCATTCACCAGCTTCTGTTCCACCACCTGCAGGCAATGACAGTTTTACAGTTAGGGTAGAATGATGACATAGAGACTAGCACTGACAGCTCCCACAGGCAGATGATAAAGTGCTCATGCAACCAGGCTCCTTGTCATCAGAAAAAGTTCTGATGTAAGTGGTGGTGAGCATTGATGGAAAGGCATATGGATGAATGTACACATACATGTAGAGGCAGTCAAAAACAGACACAGACACAGCACTGGATTATGATGATTTGTGCCATGCAGGGAGATGAACAGACAGATAGTTAGAATAGCAGACATAACCCCCCACAGACACTTATATTAAATGTGAATTTTCAGCAACTTCATAAACCAAGAAAATATAACAATTAATTTATATGGATTTCATACCAGAGAGATATCATGAAACTATAACATCCGTGAAACAGACAAGTCACAACTCAATCATCAGGGCACATATTCAGATTCACTTCAACATGCTCCTTCCTTGTATGCATTTTCCATATTCTCATCTTCATCTCCCTACAGAATCTACCCTGCATGACCTTTTACCCCCATTTCAATGAACAAAAAAGGTAATACTCACTTTCATCTCCCTACAGAATCTAGTTTGTATGACATTTTACCCCCATTTTAATGAACAAGAAAGGTAATACTCACTTTCATCTCCCTACAAAATCTAACCAGGGCCCGTATTCATTACGGCGATTTATCTTTTTAACACTCGATTTATCCCCTAGCCCCGCGTTATCTTGATCAGTTAGATAAGGTACGCTCGTCAGAGGATCCTAGGTTGCGCTTTGCTATATATACTGGTTTCCAGCCAAGGGAGAGCGGAACAGGCAGTTGGAATCGTCTGAGTTTAGAGATAAATTGGAGTTAAAATAAATCGCCGATAAATCTCCGTTGTGAATACGGGCCCTGTATGATATTTTATCCCCATGTTATTGAACAAGAAAGGTAGTCTGTATGACCTTTTATCCCAATTTCAATGAACAAGAAAGGTACTACTTGCTTTCATCCCCCTACAGAATCTAGCCTGTGTGACATTTCACCCTCATTTTGATGAACACAAAGGGTAAAAGTGTAGACTACAGTGCTACGAGTGGGCACCTCATTCCCCACAGCAATACTCACAGCATCAGTCTGACTCTCCTCCCCCGCCCTCCTCATGATGTTGATGACGCCGTCCAGGTGTTTGAAGGCCACTGCATTGAGGATGTGGTACAGACTCAGCTTCCTGGATTCCAGCCCATAGACCTGCAGCCAGTCCACAGAACTCTGGTACTGCTCCTCCAGCTCCACCACCTCTCCTGTCTTCTTCTGGAAGGCTGCAAGGGAGGAAATGGAATTTCAGTTAGGAATAAAGTAGAGAATTTCAAGAGATGCTCAGCTGGAAATCTAACAAAAACAGTTATCTAGCAGGATAGATACACGAACCCCAAACTCTTAAAATCTTCACTAGGGCTTGTTCTCCTCTCTCTCTCTCTGTACTCCAGCATCCGGGCTGAAACGCCACTTGGATGAACTGAGGGATAGATACATATTTCAGAGAGAAATAAGCATTAACTTGACTAGCTAGAAAAACTGTACATCAAAAGATTTTTGCACAATCTGTAAAGGACAAAGCATAAACAATCAACAAAAGAGCCTATACTTGAGGCTAATAAAGGTAATTACTATAATTTAGTGTAACTTACTGTGACATTACCTGTTTGTGAAACCCACCCAAAAATTACACTCAAATCTAAAGATTAGCATGGATTAGGACTGTTCCATGACAACTTCAAAAACAGCTAGACTAAATGTTCAGTCTAGAAGTGGCCATGCAAGAAAGATACCTCACAGCAGACTCCAATATCTCCTGAACAGAAATGAGCGAACCTGCTGCTGCTGCTGTGATTCAGTGTTGCTACAGTCATTCCCCTAGTCTGCTTCACTGTTGCCATGAAAACGGCTTGTTAGCACCCTCTCACTCCCTCTTCCTTGACAATGAAATGGTTTCCATCGTTGAGCAATACACTGGATCCTTTGCACTTCACATTCCTAAATCTATAACTCAAAACTTACATTACACAGAACTCGGGCCAGTCTACACAAATTGTCTGTCTAGAGGCGTTGGATCCATCGTGGGACCTGTCCGCCCTGGCCGGTGACCTGCATCACAGAGGTCTTTCGCCCAGTGGTGCCGTGTTAGCACCACACATTTTCTTTCAGGGTTTGCTCCCTTAGCCTTTGCCTTTCCCAAGGCTACCCGCAAGGCAACGGGAGGCTCGTGGAGGGCATGGTCGTCTATCTCCCCGTACAGATGTGAAGCATCTGCCCACTGCCCAAAATGGTTTCAGTCATTATTAAAATAAAAATAACAAAGGAAACACACACACACACACACACACACACACACACACACACACACACACACACACACACACACACACACACACACACACAGATTAAAAATCCAAAATAAAATAAAATTTAAAGACATTCTTTCCCAAACATTTGTTGTCAATCAGTTCTCCACTTCTATCTCCTTGTTCCAAAAAGAAAGAAAAAAAGAAAGAAAGAAAGAAAGAAAGAAAGAAAGAAAGAAAGAAAGAAAGAAAG
Source organism: Theodoxus fluviatilis (assembly GCA_034096865.1). Classification (NCBI taxonomy): domain Eukaryota; kingdom Metazoa; phylum Mollusca; class Gastropoda; order Cycloneritida; family Neritidae; genus Theodoxus; species Theodoxus fluviatilis. The sequence goes on along the minus strand of JAWQFJ010002966.1, from coordinate 145,237 downwards.
ATAGAAAGAAAGAAAAAAAGAAAGAAAGAAAGAAAGAAAGAAAGAAAGAAAGAAAGAAAGAAAGAAAGAAAGAAAGAAAGAAAGAAAGAAAGAAAGAAAGAAAGAAAGAAAGAAAGAAAGAAAGAAAGGGAGATAGAGAAAAAGAGAGAAAAAAGGAAAGTAAGAAAGAAAGAAAGAAAGAAAGAAAGAAAGAAAGAAAGAAAGAAAGAAAGAAAGAAAGTCAGAAAGAAAGAAAGCCAGAAAGAAAGAAAGTCAGAAAGAAAGACAGAGAGAAAGAAAGAAAGAAAGAAGAAAATAAACAAACAACCAACTTAATTAGCAACCAACAAGCAGCAAAGCAAATGGGAAAGTAAGCAAGCAACTAACCAACAAACTAAAAACTCTAAGAAAAGCATTCATTTCACATTCCTTCATCAATTAAATCTCCTTCTCCTCCTCCCCCCCCGTCCCCCCCCCTCCTCTCTCTCTCTCTCTCTCTCTCTCTCTCTCTCTCTCTCTCTCTCTCTCTCTGTCTCTCTCTCTCTCTCTCTCCTCTCTCTCTCTCTCTCTCTCTCTCTCTCTCTCTCCCTCCCTCCCTCCTCCCTCCCTCCCTCCCTCCCTCCCTCCCTCCCTCCCTCCCTCCCTCC